>SKCR01044535.1:0-75805 GCA_019454045.1 Zanthoxylum bungeanum | reverse complement strand
AAATCACAACAAAGGCTAGCACCTTCAAGGGATCATACAAAGGTGTTATGGGAAACTAATCCTTGAGCTGGGAGGATCAAACAAAGCTTTGACCTGCACTTTCCACCTTGGCCGAATTGATCACTGCACAAAGGAGAAGTTTTCATTTCATCAACGCATCCGCATTCCGATTTTTGTGAGTATGATTCCGCCATACTTCAATATTGTTCATTCATTTATATATATTTTTTGCTCTTGTTGATCTTGGGGCTTGGTATTTTTTCCAACAGCGATAATCAATATATTTTAGTTACGGTCGTCCAGGGCTTTAACAGGTTCTGTGACGCCAATGCTGGGTATATTGAGAATGTAGTAGTGTGTTGGGTGTGATGTCAAGATGGAAGTGTCACTCCAGTCATATGGAGATGATGTCACGTAGGATACGGGACTAGTTCTCTTAAATGCTGCAGCTATCGGGATAAAATGACAAGGTCAGGTTTATCCGTTTATAAAGACTAGTCACCAGACATCCGACATGTGCTTCGTACGGGGCAGACACAATTCCAGCCCCAGGCCTAGCACGTGATCATCTGATACTGGACAGAAATACGCAATACTACGTATTACTGCCTGATATAGATCGTTTATTCCTGTAAGGATATTTCCGGAGAATTGGGTAGGCATGGCGCTTTGCTAGAGGCCAACCTTATCTTGTAAATCGGTATAAACGTAGTACGAGGTACTTACGTGTTCGGATAGTTCAACGACCGAATTTATTGCCAACATATCTGGGGATCTCATGGGTCGCTTCCCAAAGATTCACCGATGACGTATAACTCGCACTCTATATTAATCGGGATTAATTAAAAGAGAGAGAAAATTAATATGGGATTAATTGCGGAGATATTTTATCTGGGATAAAATATCATTAAAGAGAGATAACGATTAATTTGGAATTAATCGATTAATTAATATATTTGATATATTAAAAGAAATATCACGTGCTAGGCCTGTTACGCAAGTCAAATCAAGGGTCAAATCGCTAGTCGCTTCTAGCGTCACATCATTCATCAATCAAGTGGTGGATGTTTTTCACTTTGAGTGATTGACGCAAGTCACTATTCATGAGTGATGTGAGTTAATGGAGGTTGATGGGCTTTAATTATTTGACTTTTTGAAAGCCAAATTCAAGTGAAATGAATTTGAAATTCACATGAGTGTATAAGACACACTTTAGCCATCAACCAAATTAATCTCTCTCTCACTTCATCTCTTTCTTCTTCACGCCCATGGAGGGGCAAAATGCTCACTGGTTTTCTGTCAAAATCATGAGATGGGAGCAAGAGTGTGTGGGTTTTGTGGCAAAAATCACAAGAGCTAGCACTCCGAGAGACATGTGAAGGTGATAGGGAAGTCCACACGTGAGCCGGGAATCGTTCGACGAAGCTTAGAGCTTGATGAAGATGCTCAAAAGTCGAAAATGGGGACTGGTTTCACTGCACTATCGTGACCAGTCCACTGCCGAGCAGAAAAGTTTTTGTTCGTCAAATCGTCGCTCAACCGATCGATGTGAGTATTCCGCAACTTCTTCGATTTGTATTCGCACATATTTCATGATTATTATTGATCTTGGGACCTTAATAGAAACCAACATATTATCAGTCTGGGGGCGAGGCCCATATCTGTATCAGTCTGGGGGCGAGGCCCACATAAGTATCAGTCTGGGGGCGAGGCTCGCATCAGTATCAGTCTGGGTGCGAGACCCACATCAAGATCAGTTTTGAGGATGACTCCCAGGGTCGAGGCCCACATCAGTATCAGCTTAGGGATGAGTCCCAGGGTCGAGGCCCACATCAGCATTAGTTTGGGGGCGAGGCCCACATCGGCACTCCGGGTATGGAGACATACATCATCAGCACTCTGGGTATGGAGACACACATCATCAGCACTCTGGGTATGGAGACACATCAACATCAGTATCAGTTTTGCCGGGTATGGCACTCTCGGTATGGAGACACATCAACATCAGTATCAGTTTTGGGGATGCGTCCAAGGGTCGAGGCCCACATCGGCACCATTATCAGTTGGGATGAGTCCCAGGGCTGAGGCCTATATCAGCATCATCATTAGTTTTGGGATCAGTACATGATCTACTTTAAACTAGTGCAAGAAGCGAAGAACAGAAAGCTAAGCCAAGAACTGGGGGCGACCAGTCTACCACCCCACGAATAAGAGGTGTACCGAGAACATGAGCCGTGAGACAAAAGAGAACTGAACAACCACCAGAAAAGAACTGACAGAAAGAAACTGTAGGCAAGCCCAGGGGAATAAAGCCCTATCTTAACACAGTTCAGGAACAAAGCCCAGGGGAATAAAGCTCACTTTCAACACAGCTCAGGAACAAAGCCCAGAGGAATAAACCCCTATCTTAACACAGTTTGGGAACGAAGCCCGGGGGAATAAAGCCCTATATTAGCACAGTTCGGGAACAAAGCCTAGAGGAATAAAGCCCTTTCTTAAACACAGTTCGGGAACAAAACCCAATGGAATAAAGCCTTATCTTAACACAGTTCGAGAATAAAGCCCTCTTTCAACACAGCTCGTGAACAAAGCCCAGGGGAATAAAGCCCTATCTTAACACAGTTTGGGAACAAAGCCCAGGGGAATAAAGCCCTATCTTAACACAGTTCAAGAATAAAGCCGAGGGGAATAAAGCCCTATCATAACACAGCTCAAGAATAAAGCCCAGGGGAACAAAGCCCACTCTAAACACAGCTCGGGAACAAAGCCCACTCTCAACACAGCTAGGGAATAAAGCCCAGGGGAAAAAAGCCTGCAATCTACACAATTCGGGAATAAAGCCTTATCTTAACACAGTTCAAGAACAAAGCCCAGGGGAACAAAGCCCACTCTCAACACAGTTCGGGAACAAAGCCAGGGGAATAAAGCCCTATATTGACACAGTTCGGGCACAAAGCCCAGGGGAATAAAGCCCACTTTCAAAACAACTCAGGAATAAAGCCTTATCTTAACACAGTTCGGGAACAAAGTCCACTCTCAACACAGTTCGGGAATAAAGCCTAGGGGAATAAAGCCCTCTCTCAACACAGTTCGGGAACAAAGCCAATATTCAATACAGTTTGGGAACAAAGCCCAAAGGTCAAAGCATCTCAGGATAACAAGTAAGTTAAGCAACAGCTGGCGAGATAGATAAGTAAAAATGCATGCATAACTTGATAGGATTGTCATTGTCATACACTGCACAAGTACCATCAAAGTGGGGGCGACTGTAGACACTGTATTTTTTCATATATGTCCCGATGATGAGTCTCGCATAGAGACACTACCTCTTTAATTGTGGAAGCCGCGGGAAACAGACGTCGGAATGGAAGAGTCAAGAATTGACATTTCTTTTGGATTTAATTCACTGGATTAGCTTCGGGTTCGCTTGTTGGACCTCTTTTTCAAAACACATTCTTAGCCCAAACCCCTGCAAGTCACACACCAAGCCCACACGGCTAAAACTTTAAGTACACGCCCATAGCCTTCTAAATTAACCAAAACACACATTAAACACATGCATAAATCAAGCCAAATCCCCTTCCTAAAATAAAGAAATCCCATGGATCCCATTCCTAATTAAATCAAATCATATCCCTAACTAAAAGAGAAGAAATCAAATTAAATCAAATCATTTCCCTAATTAAAAGATTTTCCTTATCACACACTAATTAAAAATATCTCCAATAATTACACAAATCTTTTCCTTTTCAAATAAGGATAGCTCCCATTCCTTTGCCTATAAAAAGATGCCTTCACCAACACATCAAACCCCTATCTCATTCTCATGAAAAACAAAAAGAAACCCTAAAGCATCTCCATTGGATGTCTCCTTCACTCGGCAACTCTCAAACAAACAAAAGAAAACAAAACCTGCCCTTTCATCACTCAAACTGCCTCAAGCATAAGCCATTCACGTCAAACTGCACTCATTCCTTCACGCATCGACACATCACCCACTCATGCAAACATCCATATAGCCCTCACGTACCAAAAGACTTCACGCACCCACAGCCAACACATATTGACTCATTCAACGCCACATGCCTTCAACCTCACTCACGTACCCCTCATCCAATCAGCCCTCACACCTCACCAATTCAGCGCATAAGCCTTCACCATGTCCCTAAACGCGACAAACATTCAGCCACTTCACGCTTAATTAGCCTTCCTTCAGCCCTCCTTCACGTATACAAAAAACTGCCTCCAAACCACCCTTAAACTGCATCCCAAAACTGCCCCAAATTACTGCCACTCACTTCCTTAAACTGCATCCAGAAAACTACCGCATACAACCCCTAATTTACAGTGAAAATTACCCCCAAAACAGCCCCGTAAAACCCGCAAAATAGTAAGCCTAAACCGCGACCAGAACAGCCATAAAACGGAGTAAAAAAGCAGCCCAAATAGCGAAACATCGAAGGAAGACATTGAACCAGTGAACCGGAGGAGTTGCGGAGCATCAACCCTTCCGAATACCGTGTAACGCGCTTCCAAGAGACGACTTAAGAGGTTAGACCTAAGGGCATCCCTTTTATTTATTATCCTTTATTTTATTTATTTATTTTATTACTTTATTTCGCATGAGTATTGTGGATTGGTGCATGATGTGATTTCCAGATGAACGGAATATGTGTTCTCTCTTGCGGTATATCCGATGGAAACCCGGACGTAAATTCCATAGTCGAATCCGAATAGACGGTATTGTGGTCTGCACTCGGGATACAACTCCACGTACCACTTGAGAAACACAAATATTTCGTCTCATCCAACCTTGTGTTTGAGCATCATTTAGTCTAATAGGTTATTTATTTTTAAGTATGATTTAGTCTAGTATGTTATTTATTTTTAAGCAGGATTATGTTATTTCTTTATGCATGATTTAGTTATTTGTTTTCGCATTAGGATTTTAATATACATTTATGTTTAGGTTGTTATTTATTTTTCGTGTTTGATAATTCAACATGCTCATAAGATTATTGTGTGATATCGTATGTTTACTGTTATGATAACATACTTTTAAGCATGCAAACTTAGATATAGGATTTATTCTCTTGAATGCGAACTAGATATAGGTTATCTTTGAATATATATGTTGCGTAGATTCGGTTAAGTTATTGCACAAATCATTTCATTACAAGTGGCATAAGTAAGGGACCATTCTGAACCCAACGGTTTGAGGTACTCCCTTGTGAGGGGAGAGTGCGGCCTTAAATCATTTTCCCGGTTCACACCGGGTGGCGACTCCATGTTATTTCTCAGGTTTAGTTCCCCCGCGGGCTATTCCGTACTCCCAACTAAGCCGCGAGCCTGGAACAACGTCGCAGATTTCTGTGTCCTACAGGTATATTCCTATCATGTAAGGAAATCTATTAAAGGGTTATCTATCCTCAAGGAAGATTGTGGGCTATTGAGTCTAAGGTCTTTAACCTAAAATCTCTTTTCCAAGTTCATTTTAAGTTTACCAGTTCAATTTTATTAATGGTCAGCTATTAAAAAGCATTAGGATTAAGGCTCAATAAAAAAACCTTTATATTACCCAAACTGTAATTAACCCCTTATAACCGGTGATATTGGATTTCATCAAAACCCCAGATAACTGGCTTAGTTAGGACATATATTTACGGGTAGTAAAAACTTAAATTAAAAAAAAAAGACATAAAGTAAATGCTGGAAATTAAATTATTGAAAAGTAAATTACTAGAAAGTAAATGCTGAAAGTAAATAAAGTAAAAGTACAACAAAGAAAATGCTGAGGTAAG
The DNA here is from genome assembly GCA_019454045.1 of Zanthoxylum bungeanum. NCBI lineage: Eukaryota > Viridiplantae > Streptophyta > Magnoliopsida > Sapindales > Rutaceae > Zanthoxylum > Zanthoxylum bungeanum. The sequence goes on along the minus strand of SKCR01044535.1, from coordinate 70,004 downwards.
AGGATACACTTTTATTACTACTATTTTAGATATCTCCATTAAAATAATATATTAACTTTGCGTGATAATTACCAACCATCCATATAGGCGGTATCCTGATTAAGTCAAATTAATAATTAATTACCAACCGACCAACCAGGCGGTATCCATACTTAGTTAGGTTAAAACCAATTTATAATTAATTACCAACTGACAAATATGGCAGTATCCTCGTTAAGTCAGATTTTAAATAGGTATTATATTATAATTATGAGAGATTAATCTAAAAAGAAATAAGAAAAGCTTTACTTTTACCCCAGCAAATGGGAGTTACCTCTTCATTGCTTGAAAAGTAAAAACTGAAAAGTAAAGAAAGGAAAGTATTGTGCGTAAAAGTAAATTACGGAAAGTAAAAACTGAAAAGTAAAAAATAGAAAGTGCGAAAACGGAAATTAATTACTGAAAGCTATAAATAAACAAACAAGATACAATCTTCTTAGTTATTCATAAGGAATTTCAAAGAAGAAAGTATGAATTTACAAATGAAATGGCTTGGTATTTATAGGAAAAATTTTGCCTCCATCAAATCATCCACCAAATGCTCCACCAAATCCTCCACTAATTGCTCCACTAATTGCTTCACTAAATCCATTATTAATTTCTATCATGTTTGGTGGGAGTATTTATTTTTTTTCTTTGAAAATGACTTTAATAATAACACATAACACACTTCTGGATATTTCATCCATTTCGGTCGTGAAATCTTCATAATTCGAAATTATTCTGTTCTTCAAAGGTGTATATCTTTGAGTCTTCTTTAATCTGGAACTTGAATCAGCTCAATCTGATTTCGGAGTAAAATGTTATGCCCAAAATACAACAGTTACTCAAAACTAAAATTTCTGAAACTACACTTCGTTAGAACTCCCTTTCAAGTTTCCAATCTCCAAAATTAATATGTCAAGTCCAATTTTTGCCTTTATTTGACCCACATTTCATCCTAAATGATTTCATTAAGTCCCAATATTATTTTATCTCCAAAATAAACTAAAACACATCAAAACGTTCATCAAACCCGAGAAACTAAATAAAATATTCAGTAAAATGGGCGGTAAATATTGATATATTTTCTGCTCATCAATGCATTAAATACAATTACATATTAATTAAGAAACTACCAAAAGGTCCTTTTACATGTATCTTTCGTTTAACTGTTTAACGATATATAAATAATCAATATTATTCAGGAAAGTTACCCTAGTGCTCTACGAGTATATTTCATTAATGAGACTCTCTAACTTCAGGCATATCCGTCACGAAATTCAATTTCGTGTCCATAATCTGCCCACCTATAAATTATGATGAACATATATTAACTCACTAAATCATGCGGATCCAGGTAATTGCATACGTATAATCCCTCTGTCACAGGTATCCGGATTATTACAGATATATATATATATATATATATATATATATATCAAATCTCTATAGATATAATCACGTCGATGTTTCTATTAGCAATCTTTTAATAACACTTAGAACTCGCTTCTACAGCGTACCACATGCCCATGAATTTAACAGATTACTAATTCTATATTGAATACATATGCTCTGTTCAAAGAGCTGACATATTCTATCTTGACAGACAAAGGATATCCTGAGGATCAGTCCACACCCAACGGACAGGTGAAGGTCTGACATAAATAGGTCGGTAACGTGACTGCCATCAAAGTGTTGAGGATATCTCATATATCCATAGTGGTATCTCAAGTCAAAGAATCACTATGCTACTCAAATCGAGAAGATTCTTATTGACGTTGGTTTAGCATTTATTAAGAATCTTCAGTGAGTCGTTCAGTATTTATCCGATATAAATACCTATATGTCTATATGAGTCTCCAAGGCTCATGGTTATTTGAGAATCTTCCATTGGAATCCAATATTCTAATATACGACATTTAATGGTCTCAACGGGTTTACTTACTGACCAAGTTATGTAAACCTTAACTATGAACTGTTAAAGAAATGATATTGTTATGATACAACTCAATGTGAGTTGCGACGCTTTTGCAACTGTATCATAACTAATCATTCTAAGGTCAATTACATCTTTACCATATAAAAGAGATGTTATATAATAGAAACTATTTATTTTATTCATAATAAAATGTTTACATAAGTATTTACAAGGAAATACATAATAAAATCCATATAAACATCCTTCATACATAAGTGTCATGTTTTGGACGATTAGTTCGCCAAGTTCCTAGACATCTTCAAGAAGATCTATATAAACATCCCATCCCAGAAGCTTTGGAACATATGCTCAATTATATGAAGTTTATGAAGGAGATGATGTCAAAGAAGATGAAGCTGGCTTATTTTGGAACAGTAGCACTCGCAGAGTAGTGTAGTGCAATCATATAGAAGAAGCTTCCTCTAAAGCAAAAGGATCTTGGCAGTTTTACCATAGCGTGCACTATGGGAATTGATATTTTGGTAAGGCGCTATGTGATTTGGGTGCAAGTATAAATCTCATGCCCTTATCCATCTACAAACAATCAGGCATAAGTGAGGGAAAGCCAACCATTGTCACATTGCAACTAGCATATAGATCTCTCACCTACCACGATGAATAATAGAAGATGTGTTGGTTAAGGTGCATATGTTCTATTTTTCTGCTTACTTCCTTGTTCTTGATATGGAAGAGGATCATGACGTCCCAATCATCCTTGGGAGACCTTTCTTGGCAACAGGGAGAGCAATCATTGATGTGTAGAAAGGTGAACTGAAAAATGAGAAATTAAGGTGAAGAAGTCACATTTAGTATTTTCACTGCCATGCCGAGTCCTCAATGTGATGAAGAATGTCACAAGTTAGACATTGCAGAGAAGGGAGTTGCAAGGGATAATGACTATGTCTTAGGTGCGTCTCTATATACTCAAGCTAACATGTAGGAGGAACCAATAACCAAGCAACCTAAGAACATAGTAAAGCCATTCAAAGAATATCATCCACAGCCAAAACTGCAGCCATTCCTAAAGCGCCAAAAAAGGAGGAAATTAAGAGTCAGTGCTTACTTGAAGATGATCCCTGAAAAGCTAAAAAAGTGGTAGAACCAAGTTTGCCATATGTGGAGTCCAAAATGTCATCCATCAGTAGACCTTGGGGGACAATCCATGGAGAAACTGCCACAGCCCGCCAAGCTATCTTTTTCATGTCATAACAATCGGTGGATACCAAAGAAGAAGGCATATGAGACTACCCAGGCCACTACATTTAACCCACCATGACCACTTGGGTGGTAACGTCTGGATGAAGACATTAAACTTAGTGCTAGCAGGGAGGCAACTCTTGCATTTTTTACTTTCTTTTTCTTTACTTTAGTTTTATTTTATTGTGTGTTATTTGATAGTTTATTAGTTTTCATGTGTCTTTATATAGGTATTAGTGCACCACACAGCCTGCACAACCAAATTCTGGCCAGCAAGAGCCTGAACAACTCCATGGACTGTAGTGTTATTCCTCACTCTTGTTTTTTTATGTTTATCTTACATTCAGGAAAATATAAGTTTTAAGTTTAGGGGTGTGTGCATTTAGTGATAATTCCTGCCATTTATAAAAGAAAAAAAGTTTCAGGTTTTAAGTTTGTTTTTTAAGTCCTACATAGTAAAACATAAATCTAATGATGAATTTTGTTTGCTTTAGATGAAATCTTAGAAATGACAAGTTCCCAATTGACTTTTTTATGATGCTCTGAGTAGATATCTAGGTTAGACTCGTAAGCACTTAAAAGTAGGTTTCTAGCAATAAGAACCTAAGTAGTTGGCAAAGTGACTGGTTGAAGAAATTTCTTGCCGATGAATGACCGTTTGCTTAGATATCTATCTTAATATACTAGTGTTATGATATATGGTATGGTTAAAAACAAAAGAAAAAAATAATAGAAAAAGAATGAAAGCAAGAGAAAAAAAAGAGAAAAAAAGTTAAACCACCTATAACCGATAAGCGTGAAGCTACCAATGGGCGAGTGTTAGGACTACCATGAGGAGAAATGTTACCTTAAAAGGGTATGTGTGTTGAAAAAAAATGAAAAAAATAGGGAAATATATCGTATCATATTGAGCACAAAAAAGGCAAATACATAGTACTTTTGAGATATCTAGGTTGGTTTGGCCCAACGGATCTCAATTTTTGAGATGAAATCATTGAGTTGGCTAACTTATGAGTCGAGCTGTGACCGAACCTTTACACACACACACAATGAGTCTGCCTTAGATGATTTATTCAAGAACTTGGATTTAAGTTGCATTGAGTACTTTAAAAGTTCTTTGAATTCATCGGTAAGCATTCGTTGAAGACAATAATATGCGTAACTATCGAGACTATTTTATTTTATTTTCTTATTATTGCATTGCATGTTTATGAATGGCGTTTATGGATGTCGTCACTGCAAGCCCTCATGAGACTATAAATCATCCACTAGGGCCGCCTAGGGGTTTAAAGGCTTGTTGCATATGCTAAATGCAATCGTGATCCCTACGACAGTCGCCTAGTTAATTTATTTTCTTTTATTTTTTTATTTTATTTTTCCTTTTGCTCGGGACTAGCAAAATTTTAAGTTTGGGGGTGTTTGATAAGTGCGGTTTATACCCACTTATTCCTACATTCTTAACTTACTATTTTGTTAGGTTTCGTGTTATTTAATGTATTTTGCAGTTTCTTTTATGTTTTATTTATAGAAAGAATTATAACATGGATCTTTGAGCAATTGAACATGTTTTTGGACCTTACGGACGCATCGGAAGCACGCAGGAAAGTAGAAAACATAGAAAACACTCTTTCTGAAAAAATGGGGTGGCGTTGCAGCACCCCCTTAAGATGCCAACATAGAATTTTCCAAGAGATTGGCATCACGACACTGCGACAGGATCCCAGAAACATCATAAGTTAGTATTCTACGCGCATAGGGAATCCAAGACTTCCCTATAAATATAGAAGCTCGTCCAAAACCCTAAAGGGGGAGAGAAATACAAAACTAAAGATCTCTAAACACATATTTTAGAGAGAACCAATGAGGAAGATTGAAGAGCGACAAGAGGAGATAAAGATGGTGACGTCCGAAGATGAAGAGATTTGATTCAGGTTTAATCTTCTAGTTACTTCATATTTTCATTGTTATTATCTTTAGTCATGAACTAACTCTATTGTTCTAGAGGATGATATAACCAATGCTTGAACCTATGTATTATTTGCCAATTTCAGTTTTATGAAGTTTAATTCAATTTAATTATATTCTTTTGTATTTAATGCTTCTAGTTTGTTGGCCACAAATTGAGATGATGCATATTTAGAATCTATCACTCGAGAGAGGGGATTTTGAATAGGTTCTAAAGAATATAACTTTCGAGTTTTATAGAGTTGAAGAGAATCGATAATTCCTTTAAAGTCGTTAACAAAGAATCCTAAAGCGTAATGAGTTATTGATTATTAGATTTTTATAGGGATATCGAAGTTGGTAATTGATAATATATTCACTCGGAACTCGGGAGAGGGAGTTATAATAACTTACGGTTCTTGGCTTAAAAACAATACAACTGATTAAGAATTGATTGGCATAGCAATTACATAGGGGATATCTAGGTGAAATCAGACTCTAGAATCTCTCTCATATTGGTTTCTTCTAATTAAACGTTTTAATCTTTTAGTTTTTATTTTTAATTCAGATTATTTTAAATTGTTTCTAAATAAAGTTAAGTTTATCAATTAGAGTACTTGGTGAGAATTTTATTACAATCCCTGTGGGTTCGACACTCTACTTATTATTTATTAAAACTTTACACCGTATACTTGCGGTATGAAAATCTTGCAACATCCACCCCGAGACCCGGACCAGGGCGAGGAATGCGATAAAGTTCAGAGGTTATTACAGGGACCTCGTTAATCCTTCTGCCTTGGCCGACCAGGGCCTCACCCCACCGCCCCAGTCAATACATGTTGAGAGGTTCTGACTGACCCACTAACTTCATGTTTGTTGCCTTATTTTTTTCTCCATGATATTCCCTTTTATATGCTCTAATTATAAGAATATTTGGCTCCAGAAACCTCTCCAACATGCTCAAGAGATATTATGGGCCTCCCGGGGTGGGTCTAGCAGCGACCGACAATGAATGACAACCCTTATTCTGCCAGAAGCCAGGCGAAAGTCTGCCTATTCTGCTGCCGCACTACCCGGACCTACAAGTGCCCCAAAATCTGCTATGACCCCAATCACTTTAGTCCAACCTGCACGTGCCCCGACGGGTGCTCACGCTATGACCACCTCCCAACAAGTCCAAACTACAACTGCCACCAACCATCCAAAAGACGCCATCATCACATCGGGGGTGTTGAGCCTGAGGAGCCTGTAGATAGGGCTCTGAGGAGGAAAATAGCAGCCCAAATAGGACAAATCCCTGCAGTCATTTCCCAATAGGCCCTGCTGTTGGGTATCAATAACTTTAACGAGGATGTGAGGGATAAGATGGCCCATCTCATCACAACCTTCAATTATATGGCAGATTGCATAGGCTTGGAGAAGGCCACAGAGTATGAAGGTCTCTCAATTGAGGACCTTATTACTAGATCATGCAGGGCTCTCTCAAGGTTAACTGGACTTCTCTAAAACAACTTGTTTTTACTCATTTTTGCGAAACTGACCATATTTTTGTGTGATGTAGATGGCCTATCTCATGGTCACAAATAAAGACTTGTTGATGAGAACCCTTTCAGAGGGTGGTCAGTCCCAATGCCTATAAAATTGCCTGACAGAGAGGGAGCAAGAATTGTCAAAGCAGCTGGAGGAAGCCAAAGCCGATAATCGGGGCCTCAAATAATCTGAGGAAAGAAGCAAGGACGAGATTACCTCCATCCATCGAGCCTCTAAAGCTACGAAGAAATAGAGGGATGAGGCGAGGGTCGAGGCTGCATAGAATAAAATAAGCTCAAACTTCATCAATGGCGAGCCACATCAGTCGAGAGCGAACTTCAGACGGGTGCTCAAGCTAAGTAATTATTCCGTGATGAACATGGAGATTTATTACCTTTAAGGCTAATAAATATAAATCACTTGTTTATAATGCAGTTTCATCTGTTTGATAAAGAAGCTACTTTATCACAATTACATAATCTGATAAGCAAGCAGAGAATGACTTGAAATCGGAGCTTAAAACCTCCGTCATGCTTACGGGTACGGACCTGAAGCCATGAGGCCCAAAGAAAAATAAGGGCAAAGCCAAGGCTCCAGATGACCTAAAGCCCAATGGTAAGGTGGAGAAGAAAAAAGGAAAGGTGAAATGTTTCTTTTTGTGGAAAGAAGGGTCATTGGAAGAAATATTGCAGATCCTTGAAAGCCAAGGAAGCTAGAGAAGGCCAATAAGCCCAAAGTTTTAGGAATGTTGTATATGATTGAACTATATTATCAAAACTCTAAACCTTCTACTTGGGTATTTGATACCGGTTGTGGGACTCACTTGTGTAACAATATGCAGGGCCTGAGAAACAGTAAGAGACTCCGTCATGGGGAGGTTGACTTACGCATGGTTAATGGAGCAAAATTAGATGCATTGTGCTTGGGGACTTATTCATTAGTTTTGTCGAATGGTTTGGTTTTAGACTTAGAAGATTGTGTTTATGTACCTTCTCTAGTAAAGAACATCATTTCAATTTCTTCTTTATGTAATAAAGGTTTTTCATGCCTAATAAGTTGTAATGAATGTTCTATTTATTTCAATGAAATAAAATATGGAGATGGTATTTTGAATAGTGGTACCTATGTCTTACAAACTAACAAAGAATGTTCAACCTCTAATATATACAACGTTAACTCGAATAATCTCAATGAATCACTTCTATGGCACAGTCGCTTAGGTCATATCAATGAAACAATGTTAACTAAGCTACATAAGGATGGGTATTTCAAACCCTTCAAATATAAACCTTATGGAACTTGTGAGTCTTGTTTACTTGGTAAAATGACCAAATTACCCTTCAAAGGTAAAAGACAGCGTGCAGCGGAGACATTAGAACTCATACACTTTGATGTATGCGGACCAATGTCAGTCACCGGTATAGGTGGATTCTACTACTTCATTACCTTTATCGGTGAACATTCGCGATATGGGTATGTGTACCTTATGCGGTACAAATCTGAAGCCTTTGAGAAATTCAAAGACTTCAAGGCTGAAGTAGAAAACCAGCTTAATAAAAGTATTAAGTCACTAAGGTCTGACTGAGGTGTTGAATACTTAAGCAACGAATTTCAAGTTACTTGAGAGAAAATGGCATTGTTTCCCAGTGAACTCCTCCGGGAACTCCACAGCATAATGGGGTCTCCGAAAGGAGAAATCAGACATTATTGGATATGGTCCGATCAATGATGCCAGACACGGATCTACCTCTTTCATTTTGGGGTCTTGCTTTGGAAACTGCAACACTACTACTAAATCAAGTTCCTTCCAAGACTGTTAGTCAAACACCATATGAGTTATGGTCTGGGAAATGTCCTAGTCTTAGTTATCTAAGAATTTGGGGATGTGACACATATGTCAAGCTCACACAAACTAACAAATTGGATGATAGGGCAGTTAAATGTAAGTTTGTAGGATATTCCTTGAACTCAAGAGCATACGTGTTCTACGTCCCAAATGAACAAAGAACATTTGTCTCAGGAAATGCTAAATTTCTTGAGAATGAATTCCTTCTCAAGAAATATAGTGGGAGTATACTAGACCTCGATGAGGTACGATAAGAACAAACTAACATAGAACTAAACCCCAGACCCCTCAAAAGGGCAGCGACGGAACAACCACAAGGTTATGATCTCAGAAGGTCTGGTAGGGAAAGACATGAGCCTGAAAGATATGATTTCCATATTGATGAGCAACATGATCAGGTCATTGATAATGACGATCCCACCAGTTATGACGAAGTAATGCGTGACATTGATTCAATCAAGTGGCTTGAGGCCATGAAATCTGAAATAGACTCTATGTATCAGAATCATGTCTGAGACTTGGTAGATTCACTTGAAGGGATAAAACCCATAGGTAGCAAGTGGATTTACAAGCGTAAAACTGATGCAGAAGGCAACTTCCAAACCTATAAAGCTAGGTTGGTGGCGAAAGGTTATAGACAAATCCAAGGAATTGACTATGACGAAACCTCCTCACATGTTGCAATGATAAAGTCCATTCGAATTTTATTGGCACTAGCTGCACACTTTGATTATGAGATTTGGTAGATGGATGTCAAAACAGCTTTCCTTAATGGGAACCTCATAGAGGAAGTCTATATGACACAACCTGAGGGGTTTGCATCTAAGGATGATCATAATAAAGTATGCAAGCTTAAACAATCCATTTATGGACTCAAGGAAGCCTCCAGAAGTTGGAATATACGATTTGATGAGACAATCAAAGAATTTGACTTCATTAAAAATGTAGACGAGCCTTGTGTTTACATGAAAAGTAGTGGGAGTGCTGTTGTATTTCTTGTATTATATGTCGATGACATATTAATCATCGGGAATGATATTCCCATGATGCAAGCCACCAAGCAATGGTTATCTCAGAATTTCTCCATGAAAGATTTGGGAGAAGCAACCTACATCCTAGGCATTAAGATCTACCGTAATAGATATAAGAGGTTGTTAGGACTTTCTCAATCTACGTACATAGATAAAGTTTTGAAAATGTTCAAAATGGAAGATTCCAAAAGAGGTAATTTACCTATTTTTAATGGAATCAAATTATCTAAGGAGAAATGTTCACATACTCCTTCAGATAGAGAGCGTATGAGTAGGATCCCTTATGCTTCAGTAATAGGATCGATCATGTACGCCATGCTATGTACAATACCTGATGTCTTTTATGCTCTTAGCATAACGAGCAGGTATCAGGCAAATCTTGGTGAGCAATATTGGGCAGCTGTCAAAACAATCCTCAAGTATCTGAGAAGAACTAAGGATGTGTTTTTGACATACGGAGATTGCTCTGAGATGAAAGTCATTGTTTACTGTGATGCTAGCTTTCACACCGATAGGGATGACAGCAGATCGCAAACAAGATATCTGTTTACTTTGAATGGCGGTGCTGTCAGTTGGAAAAGCTCAAATCAGTCAACTACAGGGACTCCACCACTGAAGCCGAGTATATTACAGCATCTGAGGCTGCTAAAGAAGCAGTCTGGATAAAGAAGTTCATCACGGAGCTGAAAGTGCTTCCTGTGATAAAGAATGGCGTCACGATGTAATGTGACAACACGGGTGACATTGCTCAATAAAAGGAACCAAGGTCCCACCAGAAATCCAAACATGTACTGAGGCGATTTCATCTCATCAGGGAGATTGTTGAGAGAAAATAAGTTATTATAGAGAAAATACCCACAGAAGATAATCTTGCAGATTCTCTGACTAAAGGGCTGACTCAACAAAAGCATGATAGGCACACCCGAGAGTATGGTGACCAGATTCATACTAGTTGGCTACAGTGCAAGTTGGAGATTGTTAGGGATATGCCCTATACCCAACTTGTGGATGGGCTATATGTACATGTATTTTGTAATATTTTAATTAATTAATAAAATGGCAATCTTTATTATACGTGTCTTACATAACTTATATGAATCATCAACACTGTAATAAAGCCCTTGGAGTAATAAGACGATGGCTTCCACGCCTTATGAGAATCATTACTCTTAAATGTTCCTAGTCATAGTTTTGTGAATAATCTGGGCGTTCACAAATCGGAGAGACTAGCATGATGATATGATCCGCCCTTAAGTGGGGTTGCCGATCTCATAGGCTACTAGCGGAGATCCGTCCGCTTGGCGTATCACATGGATGCATGAGTTGCTCGTGTTCATCGAACTGACCGCCAAAAGTTTTCATATGGAGTGTTTATCCCATATGTCTGTGAGAACTTTCATTTATCGATTATATGACTAGTCCTTAGACTTGAGGTCTTTACAATCTTATGTGTGGATCAAATAACTTTGACATTCTCCTTCCCCAGTTCAAAAGATCCGGTCATAAGGGTGATTAGTGGTAAATCTATCACTATTTCCCACTCATTTAACCTAATATTTTGTATAGTTTCTTGAGTTTTGTGAATATTTTGATGTATTTTGTGTTATTTTGTAGATAAATAAAGTTTCAGGACATTCTAGAGGTGATTTGGTGCAAAACAGTGAAAATTGGCAAAAATGGCAAAATGGTAATTTGTCTGCGTCACGACGCGAAAACCCTTGGTGTCGCGACGCCTAACGTGCGCCGAGTGCTGCTAACGTAGGCAAGGTCCACAAGTCAGAATCTAAAAAGTTGACTTCGCTAACGTGCGCCGTGCCACGTGTCACCATCACAACCGATCCGCTAAAATACGTCTGCCATGTGTCATCATCCTAAGATGTCGACAATCATCATCTACGCTAATGTGTGCCGTGCCACGTGTCATCATCTCAGAAGATCAGCTAAAATATTCCATGTGCCACGTGTCAAAAACCTATGGTGCCGACACTCCACGTGACACGTGTCACCTTCTCATTTGACCGAATTATTGACAAATCACATTCTGCCACGTGTCAAGCTCTCATTGGACCACTCTCACCGTGTGCCACGTGTCATCATTTGATTGTGCCGACGTCGTATGCGTAGTCAACCCGCGTGGACCAAAGACGCGTGTGGGCGTCGCGACGCCAGTTGCCGAGTTTGCCTATAAATTGAGCTCTTCACCACTTCATTTGGTGTGCTTTCCTTGGGAGCTTTTCCCCGTTTTTAGAGGATTGCATCTAGTTTTTGTAAAAATAAATAATATTTAATTTATGTATTTTAATTTTCAGTAATAATAAAAGCTCTTCTTCTTCTCTTTTCTTTTATGTTTTATAGTTAAATTTCTGCTGGGGTAAAAGGTGAAATATTTAATATAATTATCTAGATAAATCTCACTTAACTATAATTTATAAATTATAATTTAACCAGATTAATTAATGTCAGACTTTATTACCGCCTATATGGTCGGGTTAAATATAAATTACTTTACCGCCTATATGGCTGGTCATTATGTGACAGATAATTACCGCCTATATGGCTGGTGTAGTTGGACTAAATGGATTACTGCCTATATGGCTAGTTTTAATTGTTTAACATTATTAATTCCTGAGAAAGCAGAACAGAAAATAATTTATATATTATAATAAGTGAGATTCCTAGAAAAAAAATATTAAATGTGGATCATCTAACCCCAGCATTTTATTTTTATTCTAGGGAAGTGATGAAACACAATATTCACACTTAATAATTGATTTTCTTTTTATGGGTAATTCTTTAGTTTGTTTATTAAGTCTTAAGCTTAATGCTTCTTGTTGTCTGATCACCAATAAGATTGATGTGGTAATTTTAAAATGAACTAGACATAGGGATTTTAAGTTTCAGCCTTAAATTTAATAGCCCACGATCTTCCTTGAGGATAGATAACCCTTTAATAGATTTCCTTACATGATAGACATATACCTGTCGGGCTGGGGTAGCCACAATTGGAACTTGATCTTAATGAATTCAGGTAATTTGGTTGACATAGACATTTGGTTCAATTAGGTTATAATGAGTATTTGCGTCTTACCAACGACAGAGGCTTTTGCATATTTTCGTGTTCCAGGTTAGCAAACTAATTTATTACACATAAATAAGAGAATCAATTCATCTTTATAATAATATTGTGTGGAGTCACGACCCTATATCCTTGAGTCTTTTCTTTTATTTTCCTTAGTATTTTCTTTTGAGTCTGTTTTTATTTTAATTAGCAAATCCACATTCAACCAACCAAAAACAATCAATTCCTTTCTCCCTATAATTAGATACCTGTAAATAAATAGTATCAATATTTAATAACAACAGTAGGAATTAAGTCCTCGTGGGATCGATATTTTTATACTACTTGAACGATACGTACGCTTGCATTATACGTGTGTGTTTACGCCGGTCAAGTTTTTGGCGCCGTTGCCGGGGACTTATTTTTCTTGAGTTATTAATTTTGAAGCTATCTAATTTACTTGTATCTAATTTTCTTTATTTTTATTTGTACTTTTTTATTTCTTTCTTTTGCTTTCAGGTGATTGAAAAATGGAACATTATTGGGAGATTGAAAGATTGCGAGCTTTACTAGAAGAAGATACACCCCAAATATGGGAGCATCAGTCTGATTTTCTGAGGCCTGTTGTCCAGCCCAACAACTATCACTGGATGTCAGAATCAATCAATACTATATTTTCTCATCAGAATGAAATGGGGAGATGTGTAATATGTGATGGTAACTAACCGGCGTAAACACACACGTATAACGCAAGCGCACGTATCGTTCAAGTAGTATAAAAAGTATCGATCCCACGAGGACTTAGTACCTAATCTATTAATTTTATGAGGTCAAGTGATTACTAGTATCTAACGGATTGATTGATTGATTTGAAATGGTGACGATTCTAAATTTAAAACAAGTAAATGAAATTGCGTGAAAGTAGATTAATGAAAATTCAATTTATAAAACTATCTAGGGTTGTGAATTCTTCCAATAATATTTAAAGATGAAGTGGTTATATTATAGTTGGCTAAAATATTGATTTATTAATCTGGAACATTAAATTATGTAAAAGCCTCTTCCGATGGTCAATTACAAATACCTAGTTTAATCCAATTGAACCATATGCCTATGTCAACCAAATTACCTAGATTCATTAAGATTAAGTTCCAATTATGACTACCCGCGCCTAACAGGTATATTCCTATCCTGTAAGGAAATCTATTAAAGGGTTATCTATCCTTAAGGAAGATCGTGGGCTATTGAGTCTAAGGTCTTTAAACTTAAAATCCCTATGTCTAGTTCATTTTAAGTTTACCTAGTCAATTTTATTAGTGGCCAGTTAATAAAAAGCATTAAGATTATGACTAAATAAATAAATCTTTTAATTACCCAAACTATAATCTAACCCCTTATAAACCAGTGATATTAGATTTTATCACAACCTTAGAAAACTAATTTAGTTATAACACATAATTATGATAAGTAAAAAGACATAAAAATTACTAAAAAGTAAATGCTGAAAAATAAATAAAATGCTAAGGTAAAAGGAATTAACTTCTACTATTAACTATTTAGATATCTCCCATAAAATAATATATATACTTGTGATAATTTTACCAACTAGCCATATAGACGGTAACCTGATTAAGTCAAATTAAGTTCAACCAGCCATTAAGGCGGTAATATTTGTTAATAAACCAGCAATAAAGGCGGAAGAAAAATAAACCAGCCATAAAGGCGGAACAATAAATAAACCAACCGACCAGTATGGCGGTATCCTCATTAAGTTAGGTTTACCAGATTAAATTGAATAAACCAACCGACCAGTATGGCGGTATCCTCATTAAGTCAGGTTTTAAATAGTTTATATATTATATTTTAGGGAGATTAATCTAAATAGAAATAGTAAAAGAATTACCTTTTTACTTTAGCATGGAGAAGTTACCCTCGCATAGTAAAACGATAAAAATTAAAAATAAATTACTATTCAAAAAAATAGAATTACTATTATTATTTCAGAACTTAATTAAAATTAACTACAAAACTGAAATTAAAAGAAACTAAGAAGAAAACTCCTTATTTACATCAGAGGATTTCAAGAAAGAGGTACATTTGAAACTGAAAATTCGAGCCGAATTTATAGGCCCGAGTAAGTCGAGCGCCTCCCGCCGCGCAAGCTTTGCGCGTTGCAACGCGCTGACATGGCAGCCCCTGATTGGTTGCTCGAAATCTTATCTGACATGTGGCAGGGCGGCTGAAGCGATAAGGTGACACGTGGAAAGGCGGCTGGCTGATGTCGGCTCGTTGAATTTTTGACACGTGGCACGCGGCGCACGTTAGCAGATCACTAGTGATGATGACACATGGCACGGCGCACGTTTCGTAAAGTCAAACTTCTCAAATTCTGACCCATTGACCCGGCGCACGTTAGCAACCTCCGGCGCATGTTAGGCGTCGCGACTCCAAGGGTTTGGGCGTCGCGATGCGCAAAATTACAAAAATGCCTTTTTTCCAATTTTCACAGTTTTGCTCCAAACCACCTCCAGAATGTCCTGAAACTTTTTTAATCTACAAAATAACACAAAACACATCAAAATATTCACAAAACTCAAGAAACTATACAAAATATTAAGTTAAATGAGTGGGAAATAGTGATACATTTACCACTCATCAGTAACCACCTGAGTAATCAATATATATACCTTTCAGAGTGGCAGAATTATTGGAATCATTCAAGGTATGAAGAACCATCATAATTTCCATCTTATCCACCATCCATCTATTATCTTCATCAACAATCAGAACCATCAGAGGAAGATCAGTTGATTCACATGCTCAAAGATTGGTTCGAGGAATGGGAAGCTCAATTTGATGCACAAATTCAGAGTCAAGCGGCGTCTATACAGAGGATGACAGATCAAGTTAGACAATTAACAGATAACCTGAATCACATATCTCACGGAGCAAATTTAAATACTACTGAAGAAGCCTTCGAATATCCTGAGATTCATCATGACATCATAACAGATGATGAGGGTGAGCAGTATCAAGAATCAGAGGTATCAGTTCAGGAGCTTGAACCAACAAAGTCTCAATTTGATTTTTATTATTCTCACTCTGACGAGAATGAAAAAGCTGGATCAAACTTTCAATCCTCAAAATGAAGATCTTGGAGCATGCTTTACCATAATGTTTGATGAAGATCTACCTGAACCATCCATTCCAGTCGTATCAGAGGATGAAGACCTAAAATCTGACATCTCTTTACATCATCAGGTTGACACTTATGAAGCATATTTTTCACAGATGACAGATGAAGAACTGAACGAGGAATTCCTAAAATACATCTGTGAAGAAAAGGTGGAGCAAGAAACAGAGAAAATGGAGGAGCAATTGTCAGACCAAATTGAAGATCCTTAGCATTCAGGCGAAACATCACTGTTTTTGGGAGTACAATTTAGAGATATCACCCAGAAGCTTGACAGAATGGAACTTCCATTCCAAGTCAAGCACTATACAAGACCTTCTGATTTTCTTTCTTTCTTTTCAGGAACCACTGAGGGAACAAAGGTTAAAAAGGTAGCACAAGCACTGAATGGGACAAAAATCTTTTTGCTACCTTACCATTGGAAGAGACCCTTCAAAAGCAATGCTCATGGGATTGTCTTTAATCGGACATCCAAAACGACGCTGAAACCTCATTGACAGATGGATTTCAGTCACATCTGGCTGAAGACGACAAATTTAGCGCTAGCAGGGAGGCAACCCATGTAATTTGTTGTGATTTTTATTTTCATATTTTGTGTATACATGTTGTAGAGTTTTTAATTTTTTGTGTTATTTTGTAGGGAAAAAAGCACAAACGGAGCATTTTAAGATAGAAGGAATGGTGTTTGGTAATCAAAAAGATGAGAACCAATTCATTAACGATGGCTGAGTAAGGAATGAAATCTTGAGACGCATCCTAATGGATTTATATACCAAATGAGTGGCGTATTGAGTAC
This sequence comes from Zanthoxylum bungeanum, assembly GCA_019454045.1. Classification (NCBI taxonomy): domain Eukaryota; kingdom Viridiplantae; phylum Streptophyta; class Magnoliopsida; order Sapindales; family Rutaceae; genus Zanthoxylum; species Zanthoxylum bungeanum. Next base: position 53,410 of record SKCR01044535.1, on the reverse strand, counting down.
ATAATTTCATTACCTTAATTATTGCTTGGATTTTCTTTTATGTTATAATTATCTTTATATTCATAGACAGGATCCAGACTTTTTTACCTTTCACGATTTCTTTTGTTGTTTAGCTAATAATCGTCCTTTGGAAGATACTAGTGCTATTATTACTCACCCTTTTCCGGTACTATAAATTCAACTCATCATTGCATTTTTGAAGACATCCAGAGTAAAACATGGAAGCCACTTCAAGAATATGAGTTGAAAACATCTGTGTGTTTTACGGTAGTAGTGTTGGTACTAAACCACAATACGTAGAAGCAGCACAAGAATTGGGTCGAGTCCTAGCTGCAAGGAATATGCACTTAATATATGACGGAGGCAATCTTGGACTAATAGGAATCGTTTCAAAGGCCGTACAGGAAGGAGGAAGTCATGTTTTGTGAATCATCCCAAAACCCTTGGCAGAAGCAAATCGTATTGAACCATCAAACGGAGAGGAACTGATCATGCCAGGTATGTCTGAACAATTGGTAGAAATGATTAACCGTGCTGATGCTTTTATTGCTTTGCCAGGTGGCTTGGGCAGATTGGAGGAAATTTTTATAGTATTATCTTAGGCGAACCTGAACATACACCAGAAACCACTTGGACTGTACAATGTTGATGGATTTTATGATTTTCTTTGTGTGTTTCTTTATGATGCCCGGAGAAATAGGTTCGTGTCAAAACCTATGAAAGAACTCCTCTTCACTGCCACAACTGCTCCGGATCTAATTGACCAACTCTTAGCCTATGAACCACAAGTTGACCCTATCCTTTCAAAGATAAATTGGTCCGAGGACGATCGTGGTAAGAGGCGTCGGATTAATCTGGATCTTAATCTTTAATTTCCTGTAGAATTTCGGCTAACCAGGTATTATCTTCTAAACTCTTCTTCTACTGTTTAAGAAATTGGGGACAATGTCTCATTTAGGTTTGGGGGAGGGAATTAGTTGATCAATACCTTATTTTTAGTTTGTGTGTTATTTTTAATTTTAGTCCAAAATTTTTTGGAAAATAAAAAAAAATTTTGAAAAATTTTCAAAAATTACAAAAATATTTTGCGTTTTTGTGTTTTTATTTTGACTAAAAATGTGAAATTGGTAAGAGATAGCTGAGTAAGGAGTTTCCACTTCTAAGACGTATCTCAAACCTATTTGGAAACAAGTTAATTTTTGTTTATTTCCTTTTGGATTATTTAATTTGTAAATTCTCCATAAAATTGACTAAAATGGATCTTCATATGCTCAGTTGACAAGTATTATCAACATACATGGAAACATACAGACATGAGCTACAATTGAAAAGTTTGTAATATTCAGTGCTCTAGTTTAATTGGGGGAAGCATATCAAAAAGTGATGGAGTAAAAAAAAACGTCTGAGATCTGAGTTATTAAGTCTGTAAGGGTGTTTTAACACCTAGTGCCCTAAAACCATCTGGTTTGGGAGTCACTGGCCCAAAGCTCGATACATGGATCAAAGATGTTGCAAAATATATATATATATATATATATATATATATATATATATATATATCTGAAGTCTGAGTAATTAAGTCCGTAGGGGTGTCTTAACACCTGGTGCCCTTAAGCCACATGGTTTGGTAGCCACCGACCCAAAGCTCGTTACATAGATGGAAGATATTGTATATAAATAAAAAAATAATAATCAAAGAAAAAAATCAGAAAAATACGAAAAAATTATTCCATTGCTACAAAAGGTGTGAATTCTGATAAAACGTTAGAACAAAAATATTACTCTCTTAATAACTATACTTGTGACTGTTGTGGGCAAAAATTAGTTGATTAATATTTTGTTGGCTGTGTATATGAAGAATGGTAAATATAATCGGAGAATTTACTTATTCAATAATTTAGAAAGAAACTAAACAACTAGTAACTTGGAGTAGAAATTTCACCTGATTAGTTACTAACTTCTTTATTCTCTTGTCTTTTTGCTTTTGTGTGCATTAGTTTCACTACCTTTTTACTTTTATAAAATGTTTGTGGGTATCATTGCTGTAAACCCTCACGAGACTACAACTCGTCCACTAGGGACACCTAGGGGTTTAAAGGCTTGTTACATACGCTAAATGCAACCGTGTTCCCTACGAAAGTGGCTTAGTTAAATTTTATTATGTTATTTTATTTTGTGTTTTACTCGAGGACTAGCAAAATGTTAGCGCCGAGTGATGCTAACGTACGCCGGGTCCACAAGTCAGAATCTAAAAAGTTGACTTCGATAACGTGCTCCGTGCCACGTGTCACCATCACAGTCGATCCGCTAAAATGTGCCTGCCACGTGTCATCATCCTAAGATGCCGACAATCATCATCTACGCTAACATGCGCTGTGTCACGTGTCATCATCCCAGAAGATCAGCTAAAATGCGCAGTGTGCCATGTGTCAAAAACCTATGGTGCCGACACTCCGCGTGACACGTGTCACCTTCTAATGGGACCGAATTATTGGCAAATCACATTCTGCCACGTGTCAAGCTCTCATTGGACCACTCTCACCGCGTGTCATGTGTCATCATTTGATTGTGCCGACATCGTACGCGTAGTCAACCCACGTGGACCAAAGACGCGTGCGGGCGTCGCGACGCCAAGCACTTCAGTGTCGCGATGCCGGTTGCCGAGTTTGCCTATAAATTGAGCTCTTCACCACTTCATTTGGTGTGCTTTCCTGGGAGCTTTTCCCTGTTTCTAGAGGATTGCATCTAGTTTTTGTAAAAATAAATAATATTTAATTTATGTATTTTAATTTTCAGTAATAATAATAGCTCTTCTTCTTCTCTTTTCTTTTAAGTTTTATAGTTAAATTTCTGCTGGGGTAAAAGGTGAAATATTTAATATAATTATCTAGGTAAATCTCACTTAACTATGATTTATAAATTATAATTTAACCGGATTAATTAATGTCAAACTTTATTACCGCCTATATGGCTGGTCTTTATGTGACAAATAATTACCACCTATATGGCTGGTGTAATTGGACTAAATGGATTACCGCCTATATGGCTGGTTTTAATTGTTTAACATTATTAATTCATGAGAAAGCAGAACAGAAAATAATTTATATATTATAATAAGTGAGATTCCTAGATAAGAAATATTAAATGTGGATCCTCTAACCCCATCATTTTATTTTTATTCTAGGGAAGTGATGAAACACAATATTCACACTTAATAATTGATTTTCTTTTTATGAGTAATTTTTTAGTTTGTTTATTAAGTTTTAAGCTTAATGCTTCTTGTTGTCTGATCACCAATAAGATTTATGTGGTAAACTGAAAATGAACTAGTCATAGGGATTTTAAGTTTCAGCCTTAGATTCAATAGCCCACGATCTTCCTTGAGGATAGATAACCTTTTAATAGATTTCCTTACAGGATAGACATATACCTGTCGGGCGGGGGTAGCCACAATTGGAACTCGATCTTAATGAATTCAGGTAATTTGGTTGACATAGACATATTGTTCAATTAGGTTATACGGAGTAATTGTGTCTGACCATCGACATAGGCTTTTGCATATTTTCGTGTTCCAGGTTAGCAAACTGATTTATTACACATAAATAAGAGAATCAATTCATCTTTATAATAATATTATGTGGAGTCACGACCCTAGATCCTTGAGTCTTTTCTTTTATTTTCCTTAGTATTTTCTTTTGAGTCTGTTTTTATTTTAATTAGCAAATCCACATTCAACCAACCAAAAGCAATCAATTTCGTTCTCCCTATAATTAGATACTTGTAAATAAATAGTATCAATATTTAATAACAATAGTAGGAATTAAGTCATCGAGGGATCGATATTTTTATACTACTTGAACGATACGTACGCTTGCGTTATACGTGTGTATTTACGCCGGTCAAGTTTTTGGCGCCGTTGTCGGAGACTTATTTTTCTTGAGTTATTAATTTTGAAGCTATCTAATTTACTTGTATCTAATTTTCTTTATTTTTATCTGTAATTTTTTTTCTTTCTTTTGTTTTCAGGTGATTGAAAAATGGAACATTATTGTGAGATTGAAAGATTTCTAGCTTTACTATAAGAAGATACACCCCAAATCTAGGAGCAACAATCTGGTTTTCTGAGGCCTGTTGTCCAGCCCAACAACTATCATTGGATGTCAGAATCAAGCAATACTACATTTGCTCATTAGAACGAAATGGGGAGATGTGTAATATGTGATGGTAACCACCCGAGCAATCAATGTATATACCTTTCAGAGTGGAAGAATTATTGGAATCATTCAAGGTACGAAGAACCATCATACTTTCCATCTTATCCACCATCCATCTATGATCTTAATCAACAACCAGAACCATCAGAGGAAGATCAGTTGATTAACATGCTCAAAGATTGGTTCGAGGAACGGGAAGCTCAATTTGATGCATAAATTCAGAGTCAAGCGGCGTCTATACAGAGGATGACAGATCAAGTTAGATAATTAACAGATAACCTGAATCACATATCTCACGGAGCAAATTTAAATACTACTGAAGAAGCCTTCGAATATCATGAGATTCATCATGACATCATAACAGAGGACGAGGCTGAGCAATATCAAGAATCAGAGCTATCAGTTCAGGAGCCTGAACCAACAAAGTCTCAATTTGATTTTTATTATTCTGACTCTGACGAGGATGAAAAAGCTGAGCTATTTGTACCAATTACACCAACAAGGGAGGACAAACTTTCAATCCTCAAAATGAAGATCTTGGAGCATGCTTTACCATGATATTTAATTAAGATCTACCTGAACCATCCATTCCAGTCGTATCAGAGGATGAAGACCTAAAATCTTACATCTCTTTACATCCTCAGGTTGACACTTATGGATCATATTTTTCACAGATGACAGATGAAGAACTGAATGAGGAAATCCCAAAATACATCTGTGAAGAAAATGTGGAGCAAGAAACAGAGTAAATGAAGTAGCAATTGTCATACCAAATTGAATATCCAGAGCATTCAGGCGAAACATCACTGTTTTGGGGAATATAATTTAGAGATATCACCCAGAAGCTTGACAGAATGGAACTTCCATTCCAAGTCAAGCACCATACAAGACCTCATGATTTTCTTTCTTTCTTTTCAGGAACCACTGGAGCAACAAAGGTTAAAAAGGTGGCACAAACACTGAATGTGACAAAAATCTTTTTGCTACCTTACCGTTGGAAGAGACCCTTCAAAAGCAACGCTCATGGGATTTTCTTTAATCGGACATCTAAAACGACGCTGAAACCTCATTGACAGATGGATTTCAGTCACATCTGGCTAAAGACGAAAAATTTAGCGGTAGCAGGGAGGCAACCCATGCAATTTGTTGTGATTTTTGTTTTCATATTTTGTGTATACATATTGTAGAGTTTTTAATTTTGTGTGTTATTTTGTAGGGAAAAAAGCACAAACGGAGCATTTTAAGACAAAAGGAATGGTGTTTGGCATTCACAAGATGAGAACCAATTCATTAACGATGGCTGAGTAAGGAATGAAATCTTGAGACGCATCCTAATGGATTTATATACCAAAAGACTGGCGTATTGCGTACACAATTCTGTTACCTTAATTATTGCTTGGATTTTCTTTTCTATTGCAATTATCTTTATTTTCATATACAGGATCCAGAATTTTTTACCTTTCATGATTTATTTTGTTGTTTAGCTAATAATCGTCCTTTGGAAGATACTAGTGATATTATTACTCACCCTTTTCAGGTACTATAAATTCAACTCATCATTGCACTTTTGAAGACATCCATAGTAAAACATGGAAGCCACTTCAAGAAGACGAGTTGAAACCATCTATGTGTTTTGCGGTAGTAGTGTTGGTACTAAATGATGAGCGGAAAATATATCAATATTTACCGCCCCTTTTACTTAATATTTTGTTTAGTTTCTCGGGTTTGATGAATTTTGATGTGTTTTAGTTTATTTTGCAGATAAAATAATATTGGGACTCAATGAAATCATTTAGGATGAAATGTGGGTCAAATAAGGGCAAAAATTGGACTTGACATATAATTTTGGAGATTGGAAACTTGAAAGGGCGTTTTAACGAAGTGCAGTTTTGGAAATTCCAATTTTGCGCTCTGTCGTATTTTGGGCATAATTTTCACTCCGATATCGGATGGAGCTGATGCAAGTGCCAGATTAAAGAAGACTAGAAGATATACAACTTTGAAAGACAAAACAATTTGAATTCTGAAGATTTCATGACCGGAATTGATGAACCATCCAGAAGTGTGTTGTGTGTAATTATTAAAGTCATTTTCAATCATTTCAAAGCAAAAAAAAAATTAATAAATAAATTATAAAAATTATCAAATAAGAATATTGTATCTTGTTTGTTTATTTACAGCTTCCAGTAATTAATTTCCACTTTCGCACTTTCTTTTCTTTACTTTTCAGTTTTTACTTTCCGCAATTTACTTTTACGCACAAACCTTTTTTTCTTTACTTTTGCAGTTTTTTTTTCAAGCAATGAGGAGGTAACTCCCCCTTGCTGGGGTAAAAGGTAAAGATTTTATTATTGCTATCTAGATAATCTCCCTTAAATATAAAATATAAACTATTTAAAACGTGACTTAATGAGGATACCGCTATATTGGCCGGATGGTAATTAATTATAAATTGGTTTTAACCTGGCTAAGTATGGATACCGCCTGGTTGGTCAGTTGGTAATTAATTATTAATTTGACTTAATCAGGATACCGCTTATATGATTGGTTGGTAATTATCACGCAAATTTAATATATTATATTAACGGAGATATCTAAAATAGTAGTAATAAAAGTTGATCCTCTAATCCCAGCATTTTCTTTTATTGTACTTTTACTTTTTTAATTTCAGCAATTTACTTTTCAGCAATTTAATTTCAGTAATTTACATTTTTTTTTACTTTTACTTTTACTTTTACTTTATTTACTTTTCAGCAATTTACTTTTAAGTATTTAATTTTTAGTATTTACTTTATGTCTTTTATTTTTTACTACTTGTAAATATGTGTCGTAACTAAGCTAGTTATCTGGGGTTGTGATGAAATCCAATATCACCGGTTTATAAGGGGTTAAATTATAGTTTGGGTAATATAAAAGTTTATTTATTGAGTCTTAATCTTAATGTTTTTTTATTACTGGCCATTAATAAAATTGAACTAGTAAACTTAAAATGAACTAGACATAGAGATTTTAAGTTTAAGACCTTAGACTCAATAGCCCACGATCTTCCTTGAGGATAGATAACCCTTTAATAGATTTCCTTACAGGATAGGAATATACCTGTCGGGCGGGGGTTAGCCAAATTGGAACTTAATCTTAATGAATCCAGGTAATTTGGTTGACATAGACATTGTTAGACATTATGTCCCATAGCGTCACTGTTTGTAAATGATATTGTATTATTGTACAAAATTAACTATGTGATAATGAAATTGCCTTTTGCCGTTTTGTAATATTATTTACTTTGATATATAAATGGCGAAAGTCCATATGATTAATACCGGATTGAGATGATATGAGACAGTATCAATCCATAAAGGTTTAATCATTAAATATCCCTAGTCGGAGTAGTATTATCGAGATCGGACATCGATAATGCGGAATAGACTAGTATTGCGCTTGTGCACGTTGTGAGGGCACACGGCATAGTTCTCATATATTTAAGTATTGGATACTTATGCAAGTGCGATAGGAGGTTGTGTTTTACCGATGGTGCGGAAACAGCTTCGCTCTGGATAGACCCCGCGGAATCCCATTGGTAGTATGTCTGCGTGTCTATGGGAGGCCGCATCAGGGTAGGTGTATATGGTCTTAACCTGAGACTTACATCGCTAGTACTTGCGACAATCGGTAAACTTTGGTTTTGGTGGTTGGGGACCTTAACCGGTTCTGTGTACACCTCTTCTGGGTTTATCGAGAATCGTAGTGTACTGGATGTGATGTCGAGATGGAAGTATCACTTCAGACATATGGAGGTGATGATCACGCAGGACACAGAACTAGTACTCTATAAAAGGTTGCAACCGTCGGGACAATATGACCAGGTCAGGATTGTCCGATTTAAAGAGACTAGTTGCTTGATGTCCGATATATGTTTCGTACGGGGCAGACACATTTCCAGCCCAAGGCCTAACATGTGATCATCCGATACTGGTTCGATATACGCAATACTACGGTATACTACGCTTGATATAGATCTTATATTCCTATAAGAATATTTCTGGAGAATTGGGTAGGCATGGCGCTTTGCTAGAAGCCAACCTTGTCTTGTGAATCGGTAAAAACGTAGTACGAGGTACGTACGTGTTCGGATAATCCGACGACCGTATTTACTGCCAACATATCCGAGATCTCTTGGGTCGCTTCCCGAAGATTCACCAATGACGTATGATTCAAACTCAATTAATCTTGGATTAATTACGGAGAGACTTTATCTTGGATAAAGTACTATACAAGAGAGAGAACGATTAATTTGGAATTAATCGTAAAATTATTATATTCGATATAATAATCGAAATTCGATTTCGACGCGAAATTAAAATTAGATTTTAATTCGGGCAAACGAGTTAATTTAGAATTAATTCGTTAGCGACGTAAATAATAATTTCGCTAGGCGCAATTATTTATTTAAATTCGATTTAATTAACGTCGCGACGTAAGTTCGGTATTTCGGAAATATCGAACCCGAACGCGTGAGTGTGCGTGGGCCCACTTTCATTTGGAAACGTGTGGGGCCCACATGACACATGTCATTTTATGCATTATTTAATTGTTAATACATTGCATGGTGATAGTGTACAATACACTCAATGGTTTTGCATGGAGTTTGAGTGTTTGACACTCTAAGCCATTGCATGATTTGTGTCATAAGTTTATTATTAATTTAATAAATATTATGGCATAAATATAAATTGATTTTTTTTGTAACAAAAATCATTCAACTCCTCTCTCTCTCACATTGCCGAAACTACATGCAGTTTTGGGCTCTCCATTTCTTCAATTTTTGTGGCAAGATTTGAAGAAGTTGTGCATTCAAAATCACAACAAAGGCTAGCACCTTCAAGGGATCATACAAAGGTGTTATGGGAAACTAATCCTTGAGCTTGGGAGGATCAAACAAAGCTTGGAGCTGCACATTCCACCTTGGCCGAATTCATCACTGCACAAAGGAGAAGTTTTCATTTCATCAACGCATCCGCATTCCGATTTTTGTGAGTATGATTCGCCATACTTCAATATTGTTCATTCATTATATATATTTTGTTTGCTCTTGTTGATCTTGGGGCTTGGTTATTTTTTCCAACAGACATATGGTTCAATTGGGTTATACTAGATATTTGTAGTTGACCATCGGAAGAGGCTTTTACATAATTTAGTGTTCCAGGTTAATAAATCAATAGTTTACCCAACTATAAGATAACCACTTAATCTTTAAAATGATATTGGAAGATTCACAACCCTAGATAGTTTTTAATATTGAATTTTCTTAAACCTACTTTCAAACAATTTTATTTACTTGTTTTTTTTAAATTTAGAATCGTCACATTTTCAAATCAATCAAACAACCTATTAGATATTAGCAATCATTTAACCTCATAAAATTAATAGATTAGGTATTAAGTCCTCGTGGGATCGATACTTTTTATACTACTTGAACGATACGTGCGCTTGCGTTATACGCGTGTGTAAGCACCCGGTCAAGTTTTTGGCGCCGTTGCCGGAGACTTATTTATCTTTCACTATTAGTTTTGGGGTTAGATACGTTACTTGTATCTAATTTATTTTTACATATTGTTTTTGTTTTCTTGTGTTTCAGGTTCTCAGAAACTACATGAGACGAACTAGAAGCTTTGAACTCCGACCTCTTGACCTAGAAATTGTTGGAATTCTCTAACGTCCAAAGGATCATTATCAAGCAAAAAAATACATGTGAATACATTCAAAGGAGTTGCGGAATACTCACAATGATCGGTTGAGCGATGCGGTGGACAACAAAAATTCTTCTACTCTCTCCTTGTGCATTCGGCAGTGAGCAGTTTGGCGTCCAAGAGATTCAGCCATGTGAGGGTGAATCAAGCTCCAAGCTTTCTTGTTTAATCATTCCATGCACACGGGTGGGTTTCCCTATCACCTACGGACGACTTCGGAGTGTGCTAGCACCTTGATTTTGCAATAAAATTATTCATTTTCTTCTCTTACTGCTCACGGCAGTGAGCAAACCAGAAGCTCAAGAACAGCCCACTTTGGGCGTGAATAAGGAAGAAGAAAGGTGAGAGAGAGTTTTTTGTGTGATAGATTGGTTGGTTAGGAGATAGTGTATCATATACACTTAAATTGATTTTTCAAAAATCAAATAAAGATATAATACATTTGCTTTCAAAAAGTCAAATAATTAAAGCTTTTGCCAACCACTACATCAAGTCACATCACTCAATCAATCAACTTGTCAAGTCACATCACTCAAAGTGACAAGTGATTCGACGCTTGAAGTGACTAGCGATTTGACGCTTGATGCGACTAATGATTTGACGCTTGATGTGACTTGCGTGCCGCACTCGAATTCGAAATGTGAATGTGCTCGTAAACACTCTCGGGCTTGGGTTCACTAATTCCAAATTAACGAATTTTCCGTTGCGACGTAATTAAATGATTATGCCTAGCGAATTCACTATTCACGTCGCTAACGAATTAATTCTAAATTAACTCGTTTGCCCAAATTGAAATCCGATTTTAATTCCGTGTCGAAATCCAATTTCGTTTAATATTTCGAATATATTAATTTATCGATTATTGTAAATTAATCGTTATCTCTCTTAATTGATATTTTATCCCAGATAAAATATCTCCGTAATTAATCCTAGATTAATTTTCTCTCTCATCTTATTAATCCCAGATTAATTAAAGTGCGAGTCATACGTCATCGGTGAATCTTCGGGAAGTGACCTATGAGATCCCCGAATATGTTGGCAGTAAATACGGTCATCGAACTATCCGAACACATAAGTACCTATTACTACGTTTATACCGATTTACAAGACAATGTTGGCTTCTAGCAAAGCGACATACCTACCCAATTCTCCAGAAACATGCTTACAGGAATAAGTGATCTATATAAGGCATAGTATACGTAGTATTGTGTATGTCGATCCAGTATCGGATGATCACGTGCTAGGCCTGGGGCTGGAATTGTGTCTGCCATGTACGAAGCATATGTCAAATGTCTGGTAACTAATCTCTATAATCGGATATACATGACATTGTCATAATATCACGATAGCCGCAACATTTAAGAGAACCAGTCTCGTATCCTACGTGACCATCATCTCCACTATGACTTGAGTGATACTTCCGTCTTGACATAACACCCAACACACTACGATTCTCGATATACCCAGAAGAGGCATACACATAAACCGGTTAAAGCCCCGGACGACCAAAACCAAAGCATATTGATTGTCGCAAGTATTAGCGGTGCAAGTCTCAGGTTAAGACCAAATATACCTACCCTGATTTCGGACTTCCATAGACACATAGTCATACTACCAATGGAATTCTGAGGGGGTCTATCTAGAGCGAAGCTGTTTCTCGTACCATCGGTAAAACACAACCTCCTATTACACTTGCATGAGTATCATATACCCAAATATATGAGAACTATGTTGTTATGCCCTCACAACGCGCACAAGTGTAATACTAGTCTTTTACGCAATTATCGATGTCCAATCTCGACAATACTCTGACTATGGATATTTAATGATTTATCCTTCGTGGACTGATACTGTCTCATATCATTCTCAATCCAGGAACAAATCATAGGGACCTCATATCATTTATATATCTTGGTGATCTAATCACAAATGATATGAGAGCAATCTCCTTTGTCACATAGCTAATTTGTACAACAACACCATGATCTGTACAAATAGTGACGCTATGGGTCATAATTGTCCACCAATCTCCCACTTGGCCTATAGCCAGTCACTCAAGTGTCGGACACCCGAACTATGTACGGTTGGCTCAAACTGCTGAGAAAAGAGTTTCCTTAGCAGATTTACATGATTATCGTCTGATGCGATTTATACGATCATCACATCACCACAGTGTATGATCCGAACGAATCTGATGAATATCGAAGTATGTATCTAGATCGTTGATGAGACCATTAATTCTTTAGCATGTGCTGACGCCTAGCTCAGCTGCTAACAGAACTATATCTAATATAATTAGATTTGTTATGACCCAAATGGCTTCTACTGCTGCCTCAGCTGCAGCAATAACCCGCATTTGTTGTTTATTCGGTAACAGTATCTTGCTTGGAAGATTTCCAGCTCACTGTTCTAGTTATTCAAACTTTGTAGTACCGTTTGCGACTTATAGTCATTTTATCGGTTTAGGAAACTTGCAGTAGTGATCCCAGTCACTTCAAGTTCTCATTTTCCACAGATTAAGACAGCATCCTTAGTTCTCTAAGATACTAACGGATGTTCTTAACATCAATCCAGTGACTATCACTTGGATTGGCCTGTTTGTGACTGCATATGCTCAAAGCGTATGAGACACCAGGTCACATATATTTTTCAATATACGATTTTTCAGAGAGTATTCGAAAGCGAAGCTTTCACCGATTGTTTTTATTATGGGAATATCATTTCCAAGAAATGACATATTATCATTATTTTATATGACAGCGATTGTCAGTGCGCTCCCACTAACCCTCATATATAAGCAAGAATCATTTTTGTTTTGAATTAAATCATTCTCCATTATGATTACATCAAAACGATAATTTCAAGAACCTATGCTTGCTTCAATCCAAACATGGATCGAACAACCTGCAAACCTTGTTTGCTAGTTTTAGTATGACCGGCGTAAGCACACACGTATAACGCAAGCGCACGTATCGTTCAAGTAGTATAAAAATATCGATCCCACGATGACTTAATTCCTACTGTTGTTATTAATTATTGAATCTATTTATTCACAAATCTAATTAAATGGAGAAGAGAATGATTGTTTGATTGGTTGAATGTGGTTTTCCTTAATTAAAATAATAAAATAAACAAAAGAAAATACTAAGGAAAATAACAAAAGACACACAGATCTAGGGTTGTGAATCATTCTAATATCTTTTAAAAGATGAAGTGATTATTTGATGTTTGTGTAATAAATCAGTTTACTAACCTGGAACATGAAATTATGCAAAAGCCTCTGTCGATGGTCAGACGCAAATACCCAGTTTAACCCAATTGAACTATATATCTATGTCAACCAAATTATCTGGATTCATTAAGTTTAAGTTCCAATTATAGGTAGCCCCACCCGACAGGTATATGTCTATCCTGTAAGGAAATCTATTAAAGGGTTATTTCTCCTCAAGAAAGATCGTGGGCTATTAAGTCTAAGGCTAAAACCTAAAATCCATATGTCTAGTTCATTTTAGATTTACCACATCAATCTTATTGGTGATCAGACAACAAGAAGCATTAAGCTTAAGACTTAATAAGTAAACCTTTAAATTACCAAAACTATAAAATAACCCCTTATAAATCGGTGATATTGGATTTCATCACAACCCCAGATAACTGGCTTAGTTACGACACATATTTACGGGTAGTAAAAACTTAAATAAAATAAAAGACATAAAGTAAAATTCTGAAAAGTAAATTGCTAAAAAGTAAATGATGGAAAGTAAATGCTGAAAATTAAATACTGAAAATTAAATGCTGAAAGTAAATGCTGAAAGTAAATTACTGAAAATTAAATGCTGAAAGTAAATTGCTGAAAAGTAAATACTGAAAGTAAATTGCTGAAAATTAAATGCTGAAAGTAAATTGCTGAAAAGTAAATAAAGTAAAAGTACAATAAAAGAAAATGATGAGGTAAAATGATCCATTTTTATTACTTCTATTTTAGATATCTCCCTTAATATAATATATTAACTCTGCATGATAATTACAAACCAGTCATATAGGCGGTATCAAGATTAAGTCAAATTAATAATTAATTACCAACCGACCAATCAGGCGGTATCCAGTTTAGTCAGGTTAAAACCAATTTAAATAATTACCAACCGACCAATATGGCGGTATCCTCGTTAAGTCAGGTTTTAACTAGTTTATATATTATAATTAAGGGAGATTAATCTAAATATTAGTAATAAAAGTTTTACCTTTTACCCCAGCAAAGGGGAGTTACCTCCTCATTTCTGAAAAGTAAAAACTGAAAATTAAAGAAAGAAAAGTATTGTGCGTAAAAGTAAATTGCGGAAAGTAAAAACTGAAAAGTAAAGAAAAGAAAGTGCGAAAACGAAAATTAATTACTGAAAGATGTAAACAAACAAGATACAATCTTCTTAGTATTCTTAAGGAATTCCTTAGAAGAAAGTGTGAATTTTACAAATGAAATGGCTTGGTATTTATAGGCAAAATTTTGCCTCCATCAAATCATCCACCAAATCAATTATTAATTGCTCCACTAATTGCTCCACCAAATCCATTATTAATTGCTCCACTAATTGCTTATCATGTTTGGTGGTGATTTGATAATTTTATTTATTTATTTATTATTTTATTTTTTGCTTTGAAAATGACTTAAATAATTACACACACACACTTCTGGATGGTTCGTTAATCTGGAACTTGAATCAGCTCAATCTGATATCGGAGTAAAAAGTTATACCCAAAATACGACAGATGCGCAAAACTAGAATTTCCAAAACTGCACTTCGTTAAAACGCCCTTTCAAGTTTCCAATCTCCAAAATTAATATGTCAAGTCCAATTTTTGCCCTTATTTGACCCATATTTCGTCCTAAATGATTTCATTGTGTCCCAATATTATTTTATCTTCAAAAAAACTAAAACACATCAAAATATTTATCAAACCCGAGAAACTAAACAAAATATTAAGTTAAAGGGGCAGTAAATATTGATATATTTTCCGCTCATCATAGTACGACAAAATCGACAGGATGTTATAAACATCCTCCAAAAGGTTTCCGTTTAAAGAAAGTGATTTCCCGTACAGTTGACACATTTCATAAAAGAAACAGCAGCGTTAGCAAGCATTATCCAAATGGATTTGACATGGCAACAGGTAAAAGGTTGAATCGTAGTCAACACAATGTTGATAACGATACCTTTCCGCTAAAAGCCTAGCTTTATACGTTGGTATGTTGCCATCCATGTATGTCTTCCTTGAAGACTTATAAGTACCAATAGGCACGATGCCTTGCGGTACATCAACTACTATCCAAACTTGTTGATATACATGGAATCCATTTCGGATTCATGGAATTTTGCCATAATAGGTAGTCGATACCTTGTATCATTTCCTTATACGTAGTCAGTTGGTATACCTCAAAAGATTGACATCTTTACGAGGGGAGATCAGAAACCCATACCCCAGGTTGTCTTCTGACTCTCTCCGACATACGTGGTTCTTGTGTATTCGAAGATTATTGGTATAGTTTCATCCTTGATGAACTATTTATGTGTTCCATTAAGGATCTGTGCCTGGAATATATTACTCCAATTTTTCATCGAGTTTTACTATCCTCCCACTTACCACTGCATATAGGTATTCCTCTCGGGAAAACCGCATGGTGAGCAACAATCTAATTGTTCTCTGGTGTGATGTATAGTTACTATACTTTGGTATCCCTAGGATAACCTACAATTGGCACTTGTCCAATTTTGGTTTTAGTTTGGTATCATCCAAACATATTCCTAGCATACCCAAATTATCAGGAATGAGAAACCCGATTTCTTTCCTGTTCATATCTAATATGAAATCTGTCAAGCAGATTATTATGGAACCTTATTCAAAATAAGTTCTGCACTCTTAATGCTTATCCGTTGAAGGAAATGGTAGCTCAGAGCGACTCATGATTAACCTTATCATGTCCATCAAAAATCGGTTTATCCTGTTCGGACACACCGTCAAATTGGCGTGTTTCGGGAGGAGTCCTCATTGAAAGAATATTATACTCTTTCAAGTATATGAGAAACTTATTGCTTAAGTATTTTCCATTACGGTCTTACCGTGATGGTTTAATACTATAGCCGATCTGTTTGTCTATTTTGTGTCGAAACTGTAAAAGTTTCCGATTTGTGTTCTTCAAAAGAAACACATAACCATAACGAGATGCCACATCCGTAAAGGTCACGAAATATTCATATCCATCTCTAGCCTAGCTATACATGGGCCCACTTGCTTTACTATGAACTAGGGCTAACAGATCGGTGGCATTTACACTTTTACCAAGTAAATAGTGTTATAGGCACATTGCCCAATAAACTAGATTCGTAGAGTTTATTTGAATGGAATCAAAACAGTCCTAGTATCCACTCTTCAAAAGTGTGGATATACGATTCTTGTTTAATTGTGTCCCAGACAACAATGCCACATCAGTTTCTTCTGATCAAATCAGTTTGAGCTGTTTGTTTGTCATGTTATATATTTGAGATTTATTTATATTCAAAATATAAATTCTGTTATTCACATCTAATGTGTTTATCTCAATATCATCATTATATAATAAAACACTTTAGTGTTCCAGAATATAAAGGTTCACCCGCAGTGGGTTAAACACTGATATGGAGATAATGTATATAGTCAAACTAGTTACATTATAACAGTTTCCAAATTTAGGTACACACCCGCAGGGTAATTCCTAAAATTATGTACCTGCAGTTAAAACAGCGACTTTCGTCCCGTTTTCAATTCACTAGATAAATCTCTATTGAAGTCAGTATCCTACTCATAGCAGATTCTGAACATCAGTACATATATATGTACCACACTAAGTATTTAAAATCCAATTTTAATACTAGTAGTGAACATAATGTTGACAAACATATTTGAAGTCAGAGCCTTGCTCGTCTTCAATTCCTTCATGTCTGCTTTGTCCAAACGGCAGTCACGCTTCCGAGATCCCGTTTGCCACAATTTAGGCAGACACTTTGGGATTTGTCTTTTATCTTACCAGAAGATTATAATGATTTTGCCTTTACCATTTTCAACACTCCAGAACCTTTTGGCCAAGCCTTGGCCTACTAGAATATCGTAGTAAGGTGCGCCTTGCGCTACTTGCCTTATTGCAAACTTTGACTTTATATCCTTGAGAATAGTCATTAACTCTCCAAGAGTTTCCATTGCAATTTAGTACTTCTAAAATCTAAAGATAGATTTATGAAGATCCTTCAATTTTTTTTTATCATACTTTAAAGATCTAATTCTTAGTTCTGATTCAGAAATTAAGGAGTCTACTGCGACAAGCTTAATGGATTAAGCACTAAAGTTGTCATCACATGAATCTTCCAAACATCATGCTCTACTATTTGTTTAACTCCGGGCTTAGGCCTAATATGTTATTTTATCAAATAAAGTAACTTATTAGTTTCCAGGACCATCCTGAAATTATTCCCAATTTTGAAAATTAAACCATTTAAATACATTTTCCCTAGGATTATGTTTTAAATGTCAATCTTTCAATTTTATCTTGATTCTAATAGTCCAACTATTTAATCAATGATTTAGGTACTATTTATTATAAGGATTACAATAGTCAAACTATTTAATCAACTATAATTTAATAGATTAAAATCAATTATATTGATTACTATAATCCAATTATAAAATCAACTATAAATGAATAGTTTGAATACAGTCCAACTGTTAATTAAAACAACGTTTAAATATTAGTCCAACTAACATTTAATTTATTTGACGAATGATATTTGTTTGAGCGCGTATGGCAAGTAATTAAACGAATATTGCAAATTCAATTCTTGCCTCCCACTAATTTTGGCGAGCCTCTAACCCTCTGTCGAGTACTCGGGAAACCGTGTTTCCTAGCGGGCTAGGATCCCGTTAAATATCACACAATCTTGACTTGGCCAACAAATTGTATGATAATTAACTAGGTAGATCTCTAAGATCAATGGGATTCGATCCAATTCCTAGATCCAGTAGGGGACATCCAAGTCCGAAACATATATCTTATATATGCCAATATATCCAATATATTACCTAACCTTTTTCCGCTGAATCAACTAAGCCTTGGCTTTGGCACACAAACTTAGTGATCCCAGTCAAGCGCGACCCATTGACCATGGAAAACTTTGTAATCAATGTCGATGGATAAGAAGTGGTCTTGACTTTGGCCAACAAACCAGAACTTGGACAAGACACTAATATGGAACAAAGCTCTCGTGATTCAAACATATCCTTGATGGACAAAGGCCTTGACTTTGGCCAACAAGCCAATGCCAGTCTCGGATCTTGAGTAAGAATCACTCAATGGAAGGAAAAACACTTAATATTATTTGAGGGTTTTCGCATGCAAATTGTCAACCAATTTATTATCTTTGTTAAGGTCTCATCATCATACACCGTTAAACATGCATTCTAAACACATAATAAAGCGCATATAATAAAATAATAATGATATTCGGATGGATACTTTACACATTGATCCAAGATCAAATCTCTCCATTTCCACTCTCCTGTTAGCACAAATATTTACTTCTACCCGTTACACTACACTTCTAAAGAAACCTCATTTACATTGAGGGGAATAGGTGAGAAGAGAATACAAAGAGTATGGAGGTGATAAGGCTGGACACGCAGGTCCAATTAATAAATCAAATTTATTACAACAATTTCTAAAATTGCCCCCCACCCAACTATATTCATCTGATATACATTATTCATGCATCGCAACCATGTATTCTCACAAGCATGTTATCAATCAATCTAATCAAATTAATTAATCTGATAATTAGTGACCATCCAATGTTCAAACAACGATTTGATTTTGCTCGAGTCAAACTCGTTTTGCGAATAAGTACTCAAAGTATGAATTCTCGAATTAAATTAAACTACAAAATTAAATCCAATTCAGTTTGTATTTAATACTAATTCGCTATTTAATTCGAAATTAAATATCACACTTTATTAATAAACCTTTACGACTTAAATTCCAAATTTAATCGCTACGGGTCTCAAAGCCCGATTAATATCCAATATTAATTTAATTAAAGTCCAATGGGGTTTCAATTAGTTTCTTAAGGCGTGGACTTTTGGTCAACTCGGGTCGAACCCAATAACCAAAGTCCAATCTGGGAGTTACCATATAAGCCCAGAAATCAATTTAGGCCCATTAGGCCCAATTAAACTAATTAAGGTCCATTAGTCGCATTTGGCCTTTATGGATGCGGTTTTGGGCCTAATTGGATCCAACCAATTTTGCCTAAACCCATCTTAGTACAACCAAGCCAAATAAGCCCATCTACAACATAAAGCCCAAATCCAATTTAAAGCCCAATTAATAAAACACAAAAAATTCCAAATTTCATATTTAATTAACCAAAGTGTATTACACAATTAATTACCCAATTAACATTTCCAAAACACCAATTAGCCTAATTAATCATGCTCTTCATCATTAAATCATGTCCAACACAATTTAACAAAAAATCAAACACATTCATGCTTATAAGCTCTCGGCAATGTGGGGATTATTTTGTCAAATTCGAATTCAATCCAATTAAATCCAAATCAACATTAAATCAATATCCTCAATTGATTTCCAACACATCCAATGATCAAAAATCAAAAATTACCAAGACAAATAAGGCATAGTGTATTCGGCCAACACTAAAATTTTGGGCAAATTTGTTCCAAATAAAGTTTATTCAAATTGATCCAATCAATCTTGAATTAAATCATATTAAGCATACTAATTCATCCAATTTCATTAAAGCATGCTCAAATTCATTTTACCCAATTTTAACCCTAAATCATTTTCATGCTCAATATTGGCTCTAATATACCAATGTTGGAATTCTCTAAGGTCCAAAGTATCATTATCAAGCAAGAAAATACATGTGAATACATTCAAAGGAGTTGCGGAATACTCACAATGATCATTTGAGCGATGCGGTGGACAACAAAAATTCTTCTACTCCCTCCTTGTGCATTCGGCAGTGAGCAGTTTGGTGTCCAAGAGATTCGGCCATGTGAGGGTGAATCAAGCTCTAAGCTTTCTTGTTTAATCATTCCATGCACACGGGTGGGTATCCCTATCACCTATGGACGACTTCGGAGTGTGCTAGCACATTGATTTTCCAACAAAATCATTCCTTTTCTTCTCTTACTGCTCACGGCAGTGAACAAACCAGAAGCTCAAGAACATACCACTTTGGGCGTGAATAAGGAAGAAGAGAAGTGAGAGAGAGAGTTTGTTGTGTGATAGATTTGTTGGGTAGGAGAAAGTGTATCATATACACTTAAATTGATTTTTCAAAAATCAAATAAAGATATAATACATTTGCTTTCAAAATGTCAAATGATTAAAGCTTTTGCCAACCACTACATCAAGTCACATCACTCAATCAATCAACTTGTCAAGTCACATCACTCAAAGTGAAAAGTGATTTGACGCTTGAAGTGACTAGCGATTTGACGCTTGATGCGACTAATGATTTGATGCTTGATGTGACTTGCTGCCGCACTCGAATTCGAAATGCGAATGCGCTCACAAACCACTCTCGGGCTCGGGTTCGCTAATTCCAAATTAACAAATTTTTCGTTACGACGTAATTAAATGATTATGCCTAGCGAAATCACTATTCACATCGGTAACGAATTAATTCTAAATTAACTCGTTTTCCCGAATTAAAATCCGATTTAAATTCTGCGTCGAAATCCAATTTCGTTTAATATATCGAATATATTAATTTATCGATTAATTCCAAATTAATCGTCATCTCTCTTAATTAATATTTTATCCCAGATAAAATATCTCCAAAATTAATCCTAGATTAATTTTCTCTCTCATCTTATTAATCCCAGATTAATTAAAGTGCGAGTCATACGTCATCGGTGAATCTTCGGGAAGTGATCCATGAGATCCCCGGATATGTTGGCAGTAAATACGATCGTCGGACTATCCGAACACATGAGTACCTAGTACTACGTTTATACCGATTTACAAGACAAGATTGGCTTCTAGCAATGCGCCATGCCTACCCAATTCTCCAGAAACATGCTTACAGGAATAAGCGATCTATATCAGGCGTACTATACGTAGTATTGTGTATGTCGATACAGTATCGGATGATCACGTGCTAGGCTTGGGGCTGGAATTGTGTCTGCCTCGTACGAAACACATGTCGGATGTATGGTAACTAGTCTCTATAATCGGATATACATGACCTTGTCATAATATCCCGATAGCTGCAGCATTTATGAGAACTAGTCCCGTATCCTACGTGACCATCATCTCAACTGTGACTGGAGTGATACTTTTGTCTTGACATCACACCCAACACACTACGATTCTCGATATACCCAGAAGAGGCGTACACAGAAACCGGTTAAAGCCCTGGACGACCAAAACCAAAGTATATTGATTGTCGCAAGTATTAGCAGTGCAAGTCTCAGGTTAAGACCAAATACACCTACCCTGATTTCGGACTTCCATAGACACATAGTCATACTACCAATGGAATTCCGAGGGGGTCTATCCAGAGCGAAGCTGTTTCCCATACCATCGATAAAACACAACCTCTCCTATTACACTTGCATGAGTATCCTATACCCAAATATATGAGAACTATGTCGTTACCCTCACAACGCGCACAAGTGTAATACTAGTCTTTTATGCATTTATCGATGTCCAATCTCGACAATGCTCTGACTAGGGATATTTAATGATTTATCCTTCGTGGACTGATACTGTCTCATATCATTCTCAATCCAGGAACAAATCATAAGGACCTCCTATCATTTATATATCTGGTGATCTAATCACAAATGATAAGAGAGCAATATCCTTTCTCACATAGTTAATTGTACAACAACACCATGATCTGTACAAATAGTGACGCTATGGGTCATATTGTCCAACAATCTCCCACTTGGCCTATAGCCAGTCACTCGAGTGTATTACACCTGAACTATGTACGGTTGGCTCAAACTGCTGAGAAAAGGCTTTCGTCAGTGGATTTGCATGATTATCATCTTATACGATTTATTCGATCATCGCATCGCCACGATGTATGATACGAACGAATCATATGAATATCGAAGTATGTATCTGGATCGTTGATGAGACCATTAATTCTTTAGCCTGTGCTGAAGCCTAGCTCAGCTGCTAACAGAACTATATCTAATCTAATTAGATTTATTGTCGACCTAAATGGCTTCTATTGCTGCCTCAGCTGCAGCAATAACCCGCATTT
Organism: Zanthoxylum bungeanum; assembly: GCA_019454045.1. Lineage (NCBI taxonomy): Eukaryota > Viridiplantae > Streptophyta > Magnoliopsida > Sapindales > Rutaceae > Zanthoxylum > Zanthoxylum bungeanum. The sequence continues at coordinate 31,129 of SKCR01044535.1, read as the reverse complement.
ATTGCTTATTCGGTAACAGTATCTTGCTTTGAAGATTTCCAGCTCACTGTTCCGTTATTCAAACTGTATAGTACCGTTTGTGACTTATAGTCATTTTATCGGTTTAGGAAAATCGCAGTAGTGATCCTAGTCACTTCAAATTCTCCATCTCCATAGTTTAAGACAACATCCTTAGCTCTCTAAGAAACTAACGGATGTTCTTAATATCAATCCAGTGACTATCACTCAGATTGGCCTGTTTGTGAATCCATATGCTCAAAGCGTATGAGACACCAGGTCGCGTACATATTTCAATGTACGATTTCTCGGAGAGTTTTCGAAAGCCAAGCTTTCGCCGATTGTTTTTATGGGAATATCATTTCCAAGAAATGACATATTATCATTATTTTATAGGACAACGATTGTCAGTGCGCTCCCATCAAGCCTTGTTCAGATCTCTGTAGTCCACACACATTCCGACCTTCCCGTCTTTCTTTGGCACTGGCACAATATTTGCTAACCATTCAGGACGGATACTTTACCATTTAGGAACCCCACATCTATCTGTTGCTTAACTTCCCTCTATGACTTTTTCAGCCCATTATGGTTTATCCGACAGAGTTATGTTTACTGGCCTCATATTCGGATAAGTTGGTATTGTGTGCTGGCCAATGTTTCTGTCTACCCCAGACATGTCCTCATAGGACCAAGCAACACCTTGGCATATATGCCCAATACTTCTTCTAATTTCTCCCTCTCTTCGGAGGTAACTTCACTTGCAATCAGAATTTCCTTGGGGTTCTCAAGTGTGCCCAAGTTAAATGCAATAGTTCTGGCCAAACTGATATCAAATATGCTTGATTCGTGCAGAGTAAATGGAAATGACTCAGGCAAGTAAGGAAAAGAAATGTCTTTATTATTGGATAATGCGGAAGTACATTCAAACAAATCAGGAAGGTAAATATCTTCATTATCTATAGACACTTCTTCATCTGCAACCAGGTTTTCCTCAGGCTTTTTGTCCTCTCCCAGAGTCAGGCTCTCCAACTTCATCAATTCTTCTTCCCAATTCTATGTTTCCACAACTTCTTTAGTCAGCGGTTTCGTTCTTCTCACCCAACAAATCCTGGAAGATCTTAAATCCAGGTACCACCAAATCCCATTAACTTCATCGGTTCAGGTTCCCCTGGTATCCTGAAGCCTTCACAAAATATTCCATCAAGTTTCAGACCCTTCTTCTTAACCTTCCTTTGCACTTCGCTTTCTTCATCAATGTGTATCCAAACCCTTCCGAGTAGTCTGTCCCGCTGAATCTGGCAATTTTTGAAACCTTCACACCCGCTCAATTCAACTTTTTATTTCATTACCTAAGCCACCCTAGTATCCACCCATTCCTCCAAATCCTCGAGAATTTGCTGATACCTGAAACCTCATGAATGGCTGGATCTCTCAAGGCGCCACAATCATCTCTATCTCAGCTTGGATGGTAAATCATCAATCTCCCCTCATATGGGAACTTAATCATCTGATGCAAAGTGGAAAGGTGTAGGTAAAAATCTAGGTCCCAAGATCAAACAAGACATGAAAGAATGCATGAATACACCAACGAAGATAGCGGAATACTTACATTGGTTGGTTGAGTCGATTTGAAGACGAATGAAGGCCAAAAAGCCCACTGCCTTGCTCACGCCACTGTGCAGATTTGCTCACTGCCAAGGACGCCCACTGCATGTAGTCCACTCCTTTCATTTCCAGATTTGAGCTGAGAAATGCAGCTCCTAGCTTCGTCGGATGGATCCCGGCTCATGGTCGAACCTCCCTACCACCTTCGCAAGACTTGTAAGTGTGCTAGCACTTGATTTTTCCATGAAAAACCACTCTCTTGGCTTCCCTATGTTCACGCCATTTCTGGTTCCAAACCAGTGAAGAAAACAGGCTGTTTTGAGTGAGGAGAAGAGAGAAAATGAGAGATAAATGTGTGTATTGGTTATTACAAAAGTGTAAAGCATTTTTTTTTATATTTTCCAAAAATATAAAGATTTACCAATTAATTTTAACTTTCAAAAGTCAAATAAATTGAATGTAATAAGCTTGAGTGTTCCACACTCCAAATCAATGTCATCAAGTTATATCAACTTTAATAAAGTGACATGTTGACGTCTTTCACTCAATCCATTAATCAAATCAATCAATCACTCAAAGTGACTTTTGATTTGACGCTTGATGTGACGATTGATTTGACGCTTGATGTGACTTGCGTCGCCGCACTCGAATTCGAAATACGAATGCGCTCGCAATCACACTCGGGCTCGGGTTCGTTAATTCCAAATTAACGATTTTTTCCGTCGCGTCGTAATTAAATGATTACGCCTAGCGAATTCACTATTCACGTCGCTAACGAATTAATTCTAAATTAATTCGTTCGCCCGAATTAAAATCTAATTTTAATTCCGCGTCGAAATCTAATTTCGTTTAATATATCGAATATATTAATTTACCGATTAATTCCAAATTAATCGTTATCTCTCTCTAGACGATATTTTATCCTAGATAAAATATCTCCGTAATTAATCCTAGATTAATTTTCTCTCTCTTCTATATAATCCCAGATTATTCAAGAGTGCGAGTTGTGCGTCATCGGTGGATTATCGGGAAGCGACCCATGAGATCCCCGGATAAGTTGGCAGTAAATACGGTCGTCGGAGTATCCGAATCACGTACGTACCAAGTACTACGTTCTACCGATTTACGAGACAAGGTCGACTCCTAGCAAAGCACCAAGTCTTCCCAATTCTCCGGACATATCCATTAAGAATATCAAAGATCTGTATCAAGCGTAGTATACGATTGTATTGTGTGCATCGGCCCAGTATCGGATAGTCACGTGCTAGGGCTGGGGCTGGATAAGTGTCTGCCCCGTCCGAAGCACATATCGGATGTCTGGTAACATAGTCTCTATAATCGGATTTATGACCTGGTCACAATATCCCGATTGGTTGCGCAACACTCAAGAGCACTAGTACCGTATCCTGCGTGACATCATCTCCTAATGACTGAAGTGACACTTCCGTCTCGACATCACACCCAATACACTACGACTTTCTGATAAACCCAGAAGTGGTGTACGCAGAACCGGTTAAAGCCTGTACCACCAAGACCAAAGTTTATCGATTATCGTAAGTATTAGCGATGTAAGTCTCAGGTTAAGACTATACACACACTACCTTGATTTCGGCCTCCCATAGACACATAGTCATAATACCAATGGGATTCCGAGGGGTCTATCCAGAGCGAAGCTGTTTCCCGTACCATCGGTGAAACACGACCTCCTATCGCACTTGCATAAGTATCCAATACTTATATATATGAGAACTATGTTGTTGTGCCCTCACAACGCACACAAGTGCAATACTAGCCTATTCCGCATTATCGATGTCCAGTCTCGATAATACTACGGCTAGGGATATTTAATGATTAATCCTTCGGGGACTGATACTGTCTCATATCATTCTCAGTCCAGGAACTAATCATAGGGACCTCTCTTCATTTATATATTTATGGTGATCTAATCACAAATGATGAGAGTGCAATTTCCTTGTCACATAGTTAATTTGCTACAACAACACAATGATCTGTGCAAATAGTGACGCTATGGGTCATTTTGTCCAACAATCTCCCACTTGGCACATAGCCAGTCACTCAAGTGTCCTACACTCGAACTATGTACGGTTCGCTCAAATTGCTGAGGAAAGATTTTCGTCAGCGGATTTGTTTGATTATCGTTTGACGCGATTTATACGATCATCACATCGCCACGATGTATGATCCGAACGAATCAGATGATATAGAAGTATATATCTGGATCGTCGATGAGACCTTTAATTCTTTAGCTTGTGCTGACGCCTAGCTCAGCTGCTAACAGAACTATATCTAATCTAATTAGATTTATTTTCGATCCAAATGGCTTCTATTGCTGCCTCAGCTGCAGCAATAATCCGCATTTGTTGTTTATTCGGCAACAGTTATCTTGCTTGGAAGATTTCCAGCTCACTGTCCCGTTATTCAAACTTTATAGTACCGTAGTATTTAATTGTTTGGAAACTTGCAGCAGTGATCCCAGTCACTTCAAGTTCTCCTTCTCCATAGTTTAAGACAACATCTTTAGTTCTCTAAGATACTAACAGATGTTCTTAATCTTCAATCCAGTGACTATCACTTGGATTGACCTGATCGTGACTCCATATGCTCGAAGAGTATGAGACACCCTATCAAGTACATTTTAAATGTACAATTTCCAGAGAGTGTTAACCAACTCCAAATCTATCCCAGTAGATCTTTATTCCTTGAATAAAGGTTGTTACTCCCCAGAATTCTACGGAGAATTTCTATTGAAAGAATATCTATGAAAGCCAAGCTTTCACCAATTGTTTTATGGGAATTTAACTGTCAGTGCGCTCTCCCACTAACCTCCTTATATACACAAGAATTATTTCGTTTTGAGTCAAATCATAAACCATTATGATTATTTCAAAACGTCAGTTCCAAGAACCTTATGCTTGCTTCAATCCAAACATGGATCGAATAACCCGCAAACCTTGTTTGTCGGTTATACAAAATCGTCAGGATGTTGTAAACATCCTCCAAAAGGTTTCCTTTTCAGGAAAGCGATTTTGATCTATAACTGACACATTTCATAAATGAAACGCAGTTATCTACAAGCATCTTCAAAATGGATTTACCATGGCAACAGGTAAAAGGTTGAACCGTTATTAACACAATGTTGATAACGATACCTTTCCGTCAAAAGCCCAGCTTTGTACGTTGGTTTGTTGCCTTCCATGTATGTCTTCCTTGAAGACGTTTAATGTACCAATAGGCACAATGCCTTGTGGTATAACAACTAGTATCCAAAATAGTTGTTATACATGGAATCCATTTCGGACTTATGGCACTTTGCCATAATAGAGAGTCGACACCTCGTATCACTTCCTTAAAACATAGTCGGATGGTATACCTTCATAAGATTGACATCTTTATTAGGTTAGATCAGAAACCCATACCCTAGGTTGTTTTCTGACTCTTTCCGATCTACTCAGTTCTTGTGTATTCGAAGATTAATGGTACAGATTCATTATTGATGAACTGTTTGTGTTCCATTAAGGACTTCGTGCCTTGAACAGTATTACTCCGATTTTCATCGAGTATCACTATCCTCCCACTGACCACTGCATATCGGTATTCCTCTCAGGAAAACCGCATGGTGAGCAACAATTACATTGTTCTCATGTGAGATTTATAAGTACTATACTTATGGTTTCCCTTAGGATAACCTATATTGGCACTTATCCAATTTGGGTTCTTAGTTTGGTATCATCCAAACGTTATGCCTGGCATACCCAAATTATTAGGAATGAGAAACCCTGTTTCTTTCTGTTCATATCCTATATGATATCTGTCAAACAGATTTATATGGAACCTTATTCTAAATAAGTTTTGCACTGTTAATACATATCCTATGAAGGAAACAGTAGCTCAGAGCGACTCGTGATAAACCTTATCATGTCCAACAAAATTCGGTTTTAGTTCGGACACATCGTCTAACTGACGTGTCTCGGGGAGTCCTCATATGAAAGAATACCGTACTCTTTCATGTATGTCTGAAACTTACTGCTTAAGTATTTTCCAATACGGTCTTACCGTGGTGGAATAATACTATAGCCGATCTGCTTTTCTACTTCGTGTCGAAACTTCAAAAGGTTTCGATCTGTGTTCTTCAAAAGAAACACATAACCATAACGCGATGCTACATCCGTCAAGGTCACGAAATATTCATGTTCACATCTAGTCTAGCTAGATATGGGCCCACAAACTTCACCATGAATAGGGCTAACAGATCGGTGGCCTTTATTACTATTACCAAAGTAAATAGTATTTTAGGTATTTTACCTAACAAACTAGATTCGCAGACCTTATTTGAATAGTCAAATCAGTCCTAGTACCCACTCTTCAAAAGTGTGGATATACGAGTCTGGTTTAATTGTGTCCTAGACAACAATGCCACAAATAAGTCTCTATTGATCAAATCAATTTGAGCTATTTATTTGTCATTTTATATGTTTGAGATTTTATTTATATTCAAAATATAAATTCTGTTATTCATCTAATGTATATATCTCAGATCATCTTTATATAATAAAACACTTAGTGTTCTATAATATAAAGGTTTTATCCGTAACGGATTAAACACTGATATAGAGATAATGTCTCTAGTCAAACTAGTTACATTATAACAGTTCCTAATTTAAGTACATACCCAAAGGGTAGTTCCTAAACTTAGGTATCTACGGTCGAAACAGCGACTTTCGTCCCGTTTCCGATTTGCAGAGAAATCTCGGCTTGAAGTCAGTATCCAGCTCATAGCGGATTCTGAACATCAATACATATATTTTATGTACCACACTAAGTATTTAAAATCTAATTTCAATACTAGTAGTGAACATAACTTTGACAAATATTTTAAAGTAAGAGCCTCACCCTTTCTTTAATTCCTTCGTGTCTTCCATATCCAAATGGTAGTCACTTTGGGATATGTCATTATCTTTTCAATATTTCACAAACCTTTGGCCAAGCCTTGGGTTTCGGAATATCGAAACGATGTGCACCTTGTGCACACGCCCAATTGCAAACTTTGACTTTTCCCTCTAGAATAGTCAATCAATTCTCTAAGAATTATTAATTGCAATTTTATACTTAAATCTAAAGATTATTATATAGTATATTAATTAAGCACTAAAGTCATCATCACATAAATCTTCCAAAGATTTTATGCTCTACTTATTTGCTTAATTATGGCCCAGATATAACAAGTTATTTTATCCAATAAAGTAACCTATTATGTATTCCCAATATGAAAATTAAATCATTTAAAACATTTAATCAAGGATTATATATTTTAAATATTCAACTTTTCAATTCTTTCTTGATTTCAATAGTCCAACTATTTAATCAATTTTAATAAGGTACTATTTATTATAATGATTACAATAATCCAATTATTTAATCAACTATAATTTTAATATTGATTACTATAATCTAATTATAAAATCAACTATCATTTAATTCAATTATATTGATTACTATAATCCAATTATAAAATCAACTATATATTGAATGAGTTTGTATATAGTCCAACTATATATATATTTTTAAAACAACATAAAATATTAGTCCAACTAATACTTTTAATTAATATGACGAGTAATATTTGTTTGAGCGCGTATGGCGAGTAATTGAACGAATGTTGCAAATTCAATACTTGCCTCCCACTATTTTTTCGAGCCTCTAACCCTCTGTCGAGTACTCGGGAACCGTGTTTCCTAGTGGGCTAGGATCCCGTTAAATATCACACAATCTTGACTTTGGCCAACAAATTGTATGATAATTAACTAGGTAGATCTCGAAGATCAATTGGATCTCATCCAACTCCTAGATCCAGTAGGTGGACATCCAAGTCCCAAACATATATCTTATATATGCCTATACATCGAATGTATACCCTAACCTTTTTCCTCTGAATCAACTAGGCCTTGGCTTTGGCACAACAAAACCTAGTGATCCCAGTCAAGCGCGGACCCATTGACATGGAAGCTTCGTAATCAATGTCAATGGACAAGAAGTGGTCTTGACTTTGGCCAACAAACCACAACTTGGACACGACACCGATATGGAACAAAGCCTCGTAATTCAAGCACATCTTTGACGGACAAGGGCTTGACTTTGGCCAACAACCCCTGCCAATCTCGGATCTTGAGCAAGAATCACTCAATGGAAGGAAAATAAACGCATGATATTTAACGAGGGTTTTTCGCGTGCAAATTGGCTTCCAATTTAATTATCTTTGTTAAGGTCTCATCATCATACACCCTTAAACATGCATTCTAAATACATAATAAAGCGAGTATGAAATAAATAATAATGATATGCGGATGGATACTTAACACATTGATCCTAGATCAAATCTCTCCCTTTCTCACTCAAGCTAGCACTAGTATTACTTCTACCCGTTACCCTTACACTACTTCTAAAGAAACCTCATATACATAGAGGGGAATAGGTGAGAAGAGAATACAAAGAGAACAGAGGTGATAAGGCTGGACACGCAGGTCCAATTTAATAAATCGAATTTATTACAACAATTTCTAAAATTGCCCACCCGACTAATATCCATCCGATATACATTATTCATTCAACACAACCATGTATTCACACACATAAGCATGCTATCAATCAATCTAATCAAATTAATTAATCTGATAATTAAGTGATCATCCAATGTTCAAACAACGATTTGATTTTGTTCGAGTCAAACTCATTTTGCGAATAAGTACTTAAAGTACGAATTCATGAATTAAATTAAACTACATCATTAAATCTAATTTAACATGTATTTAATACTAATTCACTATTCAATTCCAAATTAAATATTACACTTTTATTTAATAAACCTTTTACGATTTAAATTCCAAATATAATCGTAACGCGTCTCAAAGACCGATTAATATCCAATATTAATTTAATTAAAGTCCAATGGGCTTTTAATTAATTTCTTCAGGCGTGGACTTTTGGTCAACTCGGGTCAAATCCGCAACCAAAGTCCAATCCGGGATTTACCCCATAAGCCTTTAAATTAATTTTGGCCCATTAGGCCCAATTAAACATTAAAGGTTCATTAAGTCATATTTGGGCTTTATGGTTAAGGTTTTGGGCCCAATTGGATCCAATCCATTTGGCCTAAACCCAACTTGATAAATCAAGCCCAATAGGCCCAAATACAACATTAAAGTCCAATTTCCAAAATTAGGCCCAATTAATTAAATATACAAAATCCAATTTCATATTCAATTAAACTAAAGTGTATTACATGATTAATCAACTAAATCAATATTTCTAAAACACCATATTAGTCCAATTAATCATGCTTAATTCATTTTTATATGTCCAACACACAAATTGAAAAATCAAACCCATTTACATGCTACAAAGCTCTCGGCCAAGGAGGGATTTTGTGTCCGATTTGGTTTCAATCCAATCGAACCCATAATCGACATCAAATCACCATCCAATTTGATTTCATACACATCCAATGTCACAAAATCAAAATTACCAAGACATTAGGGCATTATACCTATTCGGCCAAGTGTTTAATTTAGGGATTTTTATCCAATTCAAATTAAATCCAATTCATCTCAAATCAACATCATCCTACATCATTATAAACTCATCCAATGATTAAAATGAAAAAATCCAAGATTTCCAAATATCCATCACATTCGGCCAACATAAGATTTGGGGTTTTTTTGTCCAATTCAAAGTACTATATCCAATTGACCTCAATTAACATCAAACATTATGATTCCAATTCATCTAATGAATCAAAAAACAAAATTTCCAAGAACCAAAATCAATATAGCATTCGGCCACATCACAAATTTGGGCAAAATTGATCCAATCAATTTTGTTGAAATTGATCAAATCAATCTTCAATTAAAGATCATTTAAACATGCTCAATTAATCAATTTAACCAAATCATGCTCAAAATTAAAATACCCAATATTCATTCATATTCGGCCAAGATGAAAAATTTGGGGAAATAATTCCAAATCATTTTTCAACAAATTGGTCCAACCAAAATGAAATTAAACATGTTATAAGCATACTTAAACAACCAATTTATTCAAATCATGCTCAACAAACATTTACCCAAATTTTAAGCCCTAAAATTCATGCTTGAACCTATAGCTCTTGATGCCATTGTAGGTAAATTCTAGGTCCCAAGATCAAACAAGACATGAAAAGAATGCATGAATACACCAACGAAGATAGCGGAATACTTACATTGGTTGGTTGAGTCGATTTGAAGACGAATGAAGCCAAAAAAGCCACTGCCTTGCTCACGCCACTGTGCAGATTTGCTCACTGCCAGGACGGCCACTGCATGCAGTCCACTCCCTTCCATTTCCAGATTTGAGCTGAGAAAAACGAGCTCCTACTTCGTCGGATGGATCCCGGCTCATGGTCGAACCTCCCTACCACCTTCGCAAGACTTGTAAGTGTGCTAGCACTTGATTTCTCACCATGAAAAACTACTCCTTGCTTCTCCCTTGTTCACGCCATTTCTGGTTCCAACCAGTGAAGAAACGGCTGTTATGCGTGAGGAGAAGAGAGAAAATGAGAGATAAATTGTGTATTGGTTATTACAAAAGTGTAAAGCATTTGTTTATATATTTTCCAAAAAATATTAATGATTTACCAATTAATTTTAACTTTCAAAAAGTCAAATAAATTGAATGTAATAAGCTTGGTGTTCCACACTCCAATATCAATGTCCATCAAGTTATATCAACTTTAATAAAGTGACATGTTGAGTGTCTTTCACTCAATCCATTAATCAAATCAATCAATCACTCAAAGTGACTTTTGATTTGACGCTTGATGTGACGATTGATTTGACGCTTGATTTGACTTGCGTCGCCGCACTCGAATTCGAAATACGAATGCGCTCGCAATCACACTCGGGCTCGGGTTCGTTAATTCCAAATTAACGATTTTTTCCGTCGCGTCGTAATTAAATGATTACGCCTAGCGAATTCACTATTCACGTCGCTAATGAATTAATTCTAAATTAATTCGTTCGCCCGAATTAAAATCTAATTTTAATTCCGCGTCGAAATCTAATTTCGTTTAATATATCGAATATATTAATTTACCGATTAATTCCAAATTAATCGTTATCTCTCTCTAGACGATATTTTATCCTATATAAAATATCTCCTTAATAATCCTAGATTAATTTTCTCTCTCTTCTATATAATCCCAGATTATTCAAGAGTGCGAGTTGTGCGTCATCGGTGGATTATCGGGAAGCGACCCATGAGATCCCCGGATAAGTTGACAATAAATACGGTCGTCGGAGTATCCGAATCACGTACGTACCAAGTACTACGTTCTACCGATTTACGAGACAAGGTCGACTCCTAGCAAAGCACCAAGTCTTCCCAATTCTCCGGACATATCCATTAAGAATATCAAAGATCTATTATCAAGCGTAGTATACGATTGTATTGTGTGCATCGGCCCAGTATCGGATGTCTGGTAACATAGTCTCTATAATCGGATAGTTATGACATGGTCACAATATCCCGATTGGTTGCGCAACACTCAAGAGCACTAGTACCGTATCCTGCGTGACATCATCTCCATAATGACTGAAGTGACACTTCCGTCTCGACATCACACCCAATACACTACGACTTTCTGATAAACCCAGAAGTGGTGTACGCAGAACCGGTTAAAGCTTGTACCACCAAGACTAAAGTTTATCGATTATCGTAAGTATTAGCGATGTAAGTCTCAGGTTAAGACTATACACACCTACCTTGATTTTGGCCTCCCATAGACACATAGTCATAATACCAATGGGATTCCGATGGGTCTATCCAGAGCGAAGCTGTTTCCCGTACCATCGGTGAAACACGACCTCCTATCGTACTTGCATAAGTATCTAATACTTATATATATGAGAACTATGTCGTTGTGCCCTCACAACGCACACAAGTGCAATACTAGCCTATTCTGCATTATCGATGTCCAGTCTCGATAATACTACGGCTATGGATATTTAATGATTAATCATTCGGGGACTGATATTGTCTCATATCATTCTCAGTCCAGGAACTAATCATAGGGACCTCTCTTCATTTATATATTTATGGTGATCTAATCACAAATGATGAGAGTGCAATTTCCTTGTCACATAGTCAATTTGCTACAACAACACAATGATCTGTGCAAATAGTGACGCTATGGGTCATTTTGTCCAACAGAAGGCACGCCCCCAAGTTTGTGAAACCAAGGCCTTCCTAACAACAAGGCGAAAGCAGTTAGGATGTCCAGCACTGTGAACTCAACTTCACCCTCAATAGGACCAACCTTGACCGCTGCTACAAATGTACCTTCAACTCATCGCTTACTGTCATCATAAGCTTTGATGGTCATACTGGAGGGGTCCAAATCTGTTGTTTTCATACCCATCTTTTCCAAAATCTTCAACGGGCACACATTAATGGATGAGCCGTCATCCACCATCACACAAGAGGTCATTTTACCCATCACTTCAGCTCTGATAAACAAAGGTCTATTATGATTTCTCCCTTCAGCGGGGAGTTCTTCCTCAGAAAAAGTGATTGTCTGCAAAGCCTCATTTTGCACTGACCCAACAAACATTGCGGGGTTGGCATCTTCCGTCACCACTATTTTCTTAAGGCCTCAACCATGGCCCGCCTGTGCTCCTGAGATGCACACAACAAATCCCAGATACTCACTTGTGCTCGGGTCTTCTTCAACTGTCTCAGTACTGTATCTTCCTCAGTAACTTCTGCATTCTCAACAACTTCTCTGCCATCTGTCAAAACTTCCTTACCCTTTTCTGCCATATCATTGTAAAAACGACCGCTGCGCGTCATTCCCCTCACCTCTTCCTCATCACTACTAGAGAAATCAAGCCAAAAGTTCTTCCCCTGCTCAGTCTCATCTTCACTATTATTATCCCAGATTCCCAGGCAAAAGGCTTGAGGGTGAAAGGATTCTAGGACAAGGTCTTCTGGGAGGCCAGAATTGATCATATAGGTTGGTGGTGGTACGGGCACGGTAATTGGGTAAGGGGTTTCTGTGTGTGTCAGGTTTTTCTGTTTCTGGGTCAGGTATTTTCTTGGAGTCTATCAGGTCTTGTATTTCATGGCGGAGTCGGGCGCAATTGTCGGTGTCATGACCCTTTTGTTGGTGAAAGTGACAGTAAAGGCTTAGGTTATAATGTGATGGTGGGGGATTGGGTAATGGTTTGGCTTCTAGGGGTGTCAGAAGTCCTTGTCTCTTCAACTTCTCCAATACTTTGGACAAGGGTCTACCCAAGTTAGAGAATCTCCGGTTCCGGATAGCGGTAATCTCAGCAGAAACAGGCTTCGTTCCTGATGTCCCCCCAATGGGCCTCCTGTTCAGACCATAGAATTTTCTATTCTCGGCCTCTTCTTCATCAATATCCATTACAGTTTCCCTCAACTACCGAAAATCAGTAATTATGGAGGTCACCCTCCTTGGTGCCCGTGATGATCATTTTAATTTGGTCCTTCTCTGAGGGCCTAGTCTGGATTTTCAACAACTGACCTCTCCATCGGTCCACATACTCCTTAAAACTCTCCTCCGATTTTTGCTTAACATTCTCTAGATCGCGGAGTGACAGATCGATCACTAGGTCAGTGACATACTGCTTCAGGAAGGCATCAGCCAACTCTCTCCAATCTTCCATCACTTTATTCTCTAAACTAAGGTACCACACCACAGGAGCTCCCTTGAGCGACATTCCAAACATCTTCTGCACTTGGCGCTGAGATAGGCCAACTGAACTCATGACTGATACAAACTGTCGGAGATGCACCCTTGGATCCCCATTCCCGTTAAACTTAGCCATGTCAGGCATCTTGAACTGTGCCGGCAACTGTTCTTCGAAAGTCAGCGTGTCATAATCTAGCAAATCCTCATTCTTACCCCTCATCTTGTGGGTAACTGACTCAACCTGATCCCGGAGCTTCTGTAACTCTGCTTGAGACCCAGATACTCTGTCTGCTGCATATTCTGCCATATCATCATCAAAAGTGGGGATATCATCCCCCAACCCAATCGGAGGCTCCTCGCGCCTCACATTCTCAGAACCCCCCAGCACGTGGTACAACCACAACAGTAGTCAATGCTTGCAACTGTTCAGTAATTTTGGCGAGACCATATTTGTTACTGGTCTTTTAGTTAGCCTTGTCCCTTCTTTAACCCAAACGGTATCTATGATGTCTTTTTGAGACATAGAGGGTGTTAACATGATGTATGTATGTATGAGGTGCATGAGATGAATGTAACATATAGAACATACTAAGTCAATTAAAATTTTCAAACAAATTGGCCCATTATTATTTTAGAAGCTTTTGGGCTAACTGTCATAGGAGTGAACTCGTCCCAGTTTAAATGGCCCAACGAGTTCACATCTCATGGAAAGGAGCCCAACTAAATCCAAATGGTAATGTTCCGAACACAATCACAAAATGGCCCAACGATATTTAGAAGCATTTGGCCCAAACGTCATAAGATACGTTCTTGTCCCAGTTTAAATGGCCCAACAAGTCCACATCCCATGACAAATGGTCCAAATGGATCCAAACGACGATGTTCCCAAACACAAGCATAAAAGAAAGGTAATGCAAACATAAAATAATAATTTCCATAGGGTGGCCCATCCACATTTCATAAGCTTTTGGCCCAATTGTCATAGGATACGAACTCGTCCTAGTTTAAATGGCCCAACAAGTTCGCATTTCTGACAAGAAGTCCAACTACATCCAAATGAGGATGGCCCATAAACACAAGGAAATAGTTGCTATAGGTCATACAACCCCGGTCTACGTGTGGGTTCACAAGAGTGTAGACAAAGGCTCTCACCTGTGAAGGATGGCCCACAACTAGGTCTCCCCACTCAAGGGTTCGAGCGACCAAGTGAGCGCACCCTTTTTTATACACTAAGGTACGTGCCAACGAGCTTTGGTGTGTGACTAAATGTAAAATGGACTTCCCGTTGTAGATTCCCCAGAGGGAGGGTGGAGCGAGGCTCACTTAAATACCCAAGCCTCCTAGGCTCTTATCGCTTGGTGTTAGGAATAAACAACGAGTCCTCCAAATTAGTCCATCACAATAGGCTACGAGTAGATGGCTATCTAGGCTCACTTGATTAAACCCATTTTAACCCACGGTAGACACGGTCAATTAAAGCAAAAATCATAATATTACAAGACATTATTTCGGGGCCGATTCTCTATCCCCAGTGGAGTCGCCAGACTGTGGGAACATGGAAACTGGGTGACGCATGCTGTCCCGGGCTCACGGCCTGGTTGGGAGTACGGAGTAGTCCGCGGGGGACTAAACTGGAGAATAATGGAGTCGCCACCCGGTGTGAACCGGGACAAAGATTTAAGGCCGCACTCACCCCTCGCAAGGGAAGACCTCAAACCGTTGGGTTCGGAATGGTCCTTTACTTATGTCACTTGTAATGATATGATTTGTGCAATATTTTAATCAAGCCTATCAACATACATTTCCAAGGGTATTCTATTTTTAAGTTCACATGCATGAAAGTAATCATCATAACGGCAAACATGCAATAGCACACGGTAATCTCATGAACATATTTCGATCATATAATGCGGAAAATAAAGAACAACCTAAACATAATGTCAATTCCAAACGCAAAACAAATGACTAATCATGCTTGAAAATGAACAACAAAATAGGCTAAATCATGTCTAAGAGCCCAGTAACATATTAATGACCTAATCATGCTTGAATACCATTTCATGAACACATCAAACAGGTAAACGCAAGGATACAAATAATGTGATTGATTACATGATACACGAGAAATCACCTAAGAAACAATTATGCATGACATGTGATGAAAAAAGACTCAGTTCAGTGTATTCGCGTTCGTGTGGCGTTCGTAAACGCGTTCGAACGATAAACAGAAGGTTCACGTTCGTATACCGTTTGATAACGCGTTTGAACGGGACTAGACAGAAAACATGCGTTCGTGCGGCGTTCCGAAACGCGTTCGAACGGGGTTACAACAGTGACCTCCAAAATGCAGTAAACAACATGACACATACATGAACGGATGAATAGATGACACCTAATAAATAATAACGGGCTAAAAGGCGCGGCAAAGCATCGTGGTAAAGGATTTTAACCCCTCATAATATGGGACCTTTAATCCAACTTACTAAGCCCATACGCTCGATCACATCATACGTATAAACAATAAAGGCAGTAATATCGGACTTCATATACCCGATTGAACACATCTTACATTCAACCGAATATACATAAATCGGCGCGGTAAATCATCGTGGTAAAGGATTTTAACCCCTCAGAATAGGGGGCCCTTTAATCCAACTTGCTAAGCCCATGCGCTTGATCACATCATTACATAAGCAAATAACATGCGGAAATCAAGTAACGAATGACAAACAAATCAAAACAACATAAAACAAAATATGCGTCGTTTACTCAAGTGGTACGTGGAGTTGTATCCCGAGTACAGATCATACTACCATCCATTCCGATTCAGCTATGAAATTTATGTCCGGGTTTCCATCCTATATACCACGAGAGGCGACACATTTTTCATTTTATTCAAGGGCCACAACATACATCATTTTACAATATATGCATATTTATCTACTCAAGGGCCACAACATGCATTTTAATAAAGTAATCATGCGAACAAAACTCAATAAATAATAAAGATAAAACTGACAACAAGTGTGAAAAATACCCTCAGGTCTAACCTTTTTTGCCGACTTTCGGACTTACGTTTCATGGAGATCGGAAGGGTTAAAGCTCCTCAACTTCTCTGGTTCACTGGTTTAGCGTCTTAGCTCACTGGTTTGCTATTTTTTAGGGGTTTAAAGTGCAGTTTTTTGTGATTATCTTAAGGATTAAAAGTGCAGTTTTTTTTATTACTGGTTTAGGTGATTTAGGAGGCTGGTTTAAGGTGTTTTTGCTGCTGTTTGGGCGTGTAAAATAGTGCAGTTTGGGCGTGTGAAACAGTGCAGGTTTTGGTGTAAATTTTGGTGATGTAGCTGCTATTTTTGGGGAATTTTCGGTGATGTTTGGGGGGTGTATGGGGCTGGTTTTCAATGGTGATTAGAGGCTGTTTTGATGGTTGTAGGGGCTGTAATATTTTCGGCAATGGGGGGTTGAGGAGGGTGATGTTTTTTGCTATGGAGGGAGGAGATGAAGAGAAGTTTTTATGCTATTTTTCTTATGATTTGCGTGTAATGTCAAGGATTTCTTGCTGTGATTTGCGTGTGAGTTGTGTATTGCGAAGGGAATGCATGTCTTGGTTAGGGGTTGTTTATATAGAGAATGGCTAGGGCTTCTCCTTGTCTCACAAGGAAGGGATTTTGGCATTAAAGAGTGGATTTGATTTGGTGTTGGATAAGGAAATCAATGGATTGAGGGGGGACAAATTTTGGTGAATTAGGAAGGTTGAATAGTTGATTGGTGTTCATTAGGTATTTAATTTGTTAGATTAGGAAGTCAATATTTTTAATTGGTTATGATTGATTTTAATTAGGCATGATATTTCTTTAATTTAGTATAATTATATTTTATGTTTAATTTAATTTGGTATATCAATTAATTAATATTTTATTTAGTTAATATTTAATTTAATTAATATTTGATTTAATTTGTGTGTATTTTAGGGGCTATGGGCGTGTGGGCCTCTCTTGGTGGGTTAGGTGTTGTGTTGGTTTGGTGAGTGGGTTTGGGCCAAGGTTAAATGGTTCTGGGTTTTTTAGGCCAAAGGTGCTCTAAACGGAGGTCTAAAAAGTGAGCTTGACGCTAAACAAGTGAATAAGGATCTAACGAAATACCGATTCCCTTCCGACGACCGTTTCCCGCAATATCTTTAACTTAAAAGGTAGTGCCTCCAACTGAGACTCATCATCGGGTTTCACATGCAAAAATGCAATGCCTACAATAACAGTCTCCTAATTTAAGTACACACCCAAAGGTAGTTCCTAAACTTTGGTATCTACGGTTAAAACTGTGACAGTTGTCCCGTTTCCAATTCGCAGATTAATCTCAATTGAAGTCAGTATCCTGTTCAAAACAGATTCTGAACATCAATACATATATTTTATGTACCACACCAAGTATTTAAAATCTAATTTTAATACTGAACATAATGTTGACAAACATATTTGAAGTCAGAGCCTTGCTCGTTCTTCAATTCCTTCATGTCTGCTTTGTCCAAACGGCAGTCACGCTTCCGCGATCCCGTTTGCCACATTTAGGCAGACATTTTAGGATATGTCATTTATCTTCCCAGAAGACTATAATGATTTTGCCTTTGCCCTTTTCAACACTCCAGAAGCCTTTGGCCAAGCCTTGGCCTTCTAGAATATCGAAGTAAGGTGCGTCTTGCGCTACTTGCCTAATTGCAAACTTTGACTTTGTCTCCTTGAGAATAGTCATTAATTCTCCAAGAATTATTTATTGCAATTTACTACTTCTAAGATTCTAAGGATAGATTCTTTGAAGATCCTTCAATTTCATTATAATACTTTAAGTATCTAATCCTTAGTTCTGATTCAGAAATTAAGGAGTTTACTGCCACAAGCTCAATGGATTAAGCACTACAGTTATCATCACATAATCTTTCAAAGATTATGCTCTACTGTTTGCTTAACTCCGGGCTTAGGCTTAATATATTTTTTTATCAAATAAAATAATTTATTATTTTCCAGGACCATCCTGAAATTTATTCCTAATTTTGAAAATTAAACCATTTAAATACATTTTCCCTAGGATTATGTTTTAAATGTCAATCTTTCAATTTTATCTTGATTCTAATAGTCCAACTATTTAATCAACGATTTAGGTACTATTTATTATAATGATTACAATAGTCCAACTATTTAATCAACTATAATTTAATAGTTTAAAATCAATTATATTGATTACTATAATCCAATTATAAAATCAATTATAAATGAATTGTTTGAATATAGTCCAACTATTAATTAAAACAACAATTTAAATATTAGTCCAACTAACATTTAATTTATTTGACGAATGATATTTGATTTGAGCGCGTGTGGCGAGTAATTGAACGAGTATTACAAATTCAATTCTTGCCTCCCACTATTTTTCGGCGAGCCTCTAACCCTTTGTCGAGTACTCGGGAAACCGCATTTCCTAGTGGGCTAGGATCCCGTTAAATATCACACAATCTTGACTTTGGCCAACAAATTGTATGATAATTAACTAGGTGGATCTCTAAGATCAATTGGATCCAATCAAATTCCTAGATCCGGTAGGGGGACATCCAAGTCCGAAACATATATCTTATATATGCCAATATATCCAATGTATTACCTAACCTTTTTCCTCTGAATCAACTAAGCCTTGGCTTTGGCAAAACAAACTTAGTGATCCCAGTCAAGCGCGACCCATTGACCATGGAAAGCTTCGTAATCATTGTCGATGGACAAGAGTGGTCTTGACTTTGGCCAACAAACCACAACTTGGACAAGACACCAATATGGAACACAGCTCTCGTGATTCAAACACAACCTCGATGGACAAAGGCCTTGACTTTGGCCAACAAGCCAATGCCAGTCTCGGATCTTGAGTGAGAATCTCTCAATGGAAGGAAAGACGCTTAATATTATGCGAGGGTTTTTCGAGTGCAAATTGGCAACCATTTATTATCTTTGTTAAGGTCTCATCATCATACACCCTTAAACATGCATTCTAAACACATAATAAAGCGCATATGATAAAATAATAATGATATGCGGATGGATACTTTACACATTGATCCTAGATCAAATCTCTCATTTTCTCTCTCCCGCTAGCACATGTATTTACTTTTACCCGTTACACTACACTTCTAAAGAAACCTCATTTACATTGAGGGGAATAGGTGAGAAGAGAATACAAATAATATGAGGTAATAAGGCTGGACACGCAGGTCCAATTAATAAATCAAATTTTTTACAACAATTTCTAAAATTGCCCCACCCATCTAATATCCATCTGATATACATTATTCATGCATCGCAACCATGTATTCACACAAGCATGTTATCAATCAATCTAATCAAATTAATTAATCTGATAATTAGTGATCATCCAATGTTCAAACAATGATTTGATTTTGCTCGAGTCAAACTCGTTTTTCGAATAAGTACTCAAAGTACGAATTCTCGAATTAAATTAAACTACATAATTAAATCCAATTCAATATGCATTTAATTATAATTCACTTATTTAATTCCAAATTAAATACTACACTTTAATAATGAACTTTTACGACTTAAATTCCAAATTTATTCGTTACGGGTCTCAAAGCCCGATTAATGTCCAACGTCAATTTAATTAAAGTCCAATGGGCTTTTAATTAATTTCTTGAGGCGTGGAATTTTGGTCAACTCGGGTCAAACCGAATAGCCAAAATCCAATCCGGGAGTTACCCCATAAGCCTAGAAATCAATCTTGGCCCATTAGGCCCAATTAAACTTTAAAAGGTCCATTAAGTCGCATTTGGGCTTTATGGAAGCGGTTTTGGGCCCAATTGGATCCAATCTATTTGGCCTAAACCCAACTTTGTACAACAAAGCCCAATAAGCCTATTTACAACATTAAAGCCCAAATCCAATTTTAAGGCCCAATTAATTAAATACAAAAAATCCAATTTCACATTTAATTAATCTAAAGTGTATATCATGATTAATCACCCAAATTAACATTTCTAAAACATCAATTTATACAATTAATCATGCTCATTTTCATCATCACATGTCCAACACATTTTGATTAAAATCAAACCCAAACATGGTTTAATTTTCTCGGCAATGGAGGGGATTTTTGTGTCCGATTCGAATTCAATCTAATTAATTCCACAATCGACATTAAATCACATTCCCGAATGATTTCCAATTCATCCAATGAACAAAAAATCAAAAAATCACCAAGAATAAATTAGGGCACCATTCGGCCAAGTCTTCCAATTTTGGGGAAAATTTTTTCCAAATCAATTTTCTTGAAATTGATCAAATAAAACTTCAATTAAACATGTTTTAAGAATACTCAATCATCCAATTCAACCAAATCATGCTTGAAAACATTTTACCCAAATTTTAAGCCATAAACTTTTTCATGCTCAAACCTTGCTCTAGATGCCATTGTTGGTTTCTATTAAGGTCCCAAGATCAATAATAAGCATGAAAAAATGTGTGAATAACAATCGAGAAGTTGCGGAATACTCACATCGATCAGTTGAGCGACGCGGAGGCAACAAAAACTAATTTTGCTCGGCAGTGGCAGGTCCGCAGCCCTCCATTTTCTGTTTTTGAGCTCCTCGAACAAGCTCCAAGCTTCTTCGAATGGTTCCCGGCTCATGGTTGGACTTCCCTATCACCTTCGCATGTCTCGTAAGTGTGCTAGCACTTGAGATTTTGCCACAAAATCCCAGTATTACTTCCCTCACTGCTCGGCATTTTACAGCAAAACCAAAAGGTTTGCCCACCATTGGCGAGTTTTAGAAGAAAGAAAAATAGATGAGATGAGAGAGAGGAGAGAAAAACTGTATTAGATTTATTTTTCAAAAACAAAATAAACATATACCACTTTTTCCCTTTCAATAGTCAAGCCATAAATGGCTCCAACCACCTCCATCAAGTCACATCTATCCATCAAGTTGTCAAGTCACATCACTCAAAGTGACAAGTGATTTGACGCTTGATGTGACTAATGATTTGATGCTTGATTTGACTTGCGTGCAGCATTCGAATTCGAAATGCGAATGCACTCGCAAATAATCTAGGGCTTCTAATTCCAAATTAACGAATTTTTCGTTGCGTCGTAATTAAATGATTACGCCTAGCGAAATCACTATTCACATCGCTAACAAATTAATTCTAAATTAATTCGTTCGCCCGAATTAAAATCTAATTTCAATTCCGCGTCGAAATCCAATTTCGTTTAATATATCGAATATATTTATAAATCGATTAATTCCAAATTAATCGTTATCTCTCTTTAAATGATATTTTATCCCAGATAAAATATCTCTGTAATTAATCCCAGATTAATTTTCTCTCTCTTCTAATTAATACCAGATTAATTTAGAGTGCGAGTTATACATCATCGGTGAATCTTTGGGAAGCGACCCATGAGATCCCCGGATATGTTGGCAGTAAATTCGATCGTCGGACTATCCGAACACGTAAGTACCTCGTACTACGTTTTACCGATTTACAAGACAAGGTTAGCCTCTAGCAAAGTGCCATGCCTACCCAATTCTCCGAAAATATCCTCACATGAATAAAAGATCTATATCAGGCGTAGTATACATAGTATTGCGTATTTCTGTCCAGTATCGGATGATCACGTGCTAGGCCTGGGGCTGGAATTGTGTTTGACCCGTACGAAGCACATGTCGGATGTCTGGTGACTAGTCTCTATAATCGGATAAACATGACCTAGTCATAATATCCGGATAGCTGCAGCATTTAAGAGAACCAGTCCCATATCCTACGTGACTATCATCTCCATATGACTGGAGTGACACTTCTGTCTTGACATCACACCCAACACACTACGATTCTCAATATGCCCAGCATTGGCATACACAGAACCTGTTAAAGCCCTGGACAACCGCAACCAAAGTATATTGATTGTCGCAAGTATTAGCGGTGCAAGTCTCAGGTTAAGACCAAATACACCTACCCTGATTTCGAACTTCTATAGACACATAGTCATACTACCAATGGAATTCCGAGGGGGTCTATCCAGAGCGAAGCTGTTTCCCGTACCATCGGTAAAACACAACCTTCTATTACACTTGCATGAGTATCCTATACCCAAATTTATGAGAACTATGTCGTTGTGCCCTCACAACGCGCACAAGTGTAATACTAGTCTTTTACGTATTTATCGATGTCCAATCTCGATAATACTCTGACTAGGGATATTTAATGATTTATCCTTCGTGGATTGGTACTGTCTCATATCATTCTCAATCCAGGAACAAATCATAGGGACCTCTCATTATTTATATATCTTGGTGATCTAATCACAAATGATAAGAGTGTAATCTCCTTTGTCACATAGTTAATTTGTACAACAACACCATGATCTGTATAAATAGTGACACTATGGGTCGTAATTGTCCAACAGTAGGATAGTAAAACTCGATGAAAAATTAGAGTAATACTATTCCAGGCACAGATCCTTAATGGAACACAAATAGTTCATCAAGGATGTAACTATTCCATTAATCTTCGAATACACAAGAACCACATATGTCGGAGAGAGTCAGAAAACAATCTGGGGTACGAGTTTCTGATCTCACCTCATAAAGATGTCAATCTTATTAAGGTATACCAACTGACTACGTATAAGAAAGTGATACAAGGTATTGACTCCCAATTATGGCAAAGTGCAATGACATCCGAAATGGAATCCATGTATATCAATTATGTTTGGATACTAGTTGATGTACCGCAAGGCATTGTGCCTATTGGTACTTTATAAGTCTTCAAGGAAGACATACATGGATGGCAACATACCAACGTATAAAGCTAGGCTTTTAGCGGAAAGGTATCGTTATCAACATTGTGTTGATTATGATTCAACCTTTTACCTGTTGCCATGGTAAATCCATTTGGATAATGCTTGCTAAAGCTGCGTGTTTCATTTATGAAATATGACAGCTTTACGGGAAAATCGCTTTCCTGAAAAGGAAACCTTTTGGAGGATGTTAAAAATATCCTGTCGGTTTTGTCGTACCAAAAAAAGCAAAAAAGGTTTGCAGGTTATTCGATCCATGTTTGGATTGAAGCAAGCATTAGGTTCTTGGAATTGTCGTTTTGATGTAATCATAATGGTTTATGATTTAATTAAAAATGAAATGATTCTTGTGTATATAGGAGGGTCAGTGGGAGTGCACTGACAGTGGATGTCCTATAAATAATGATAATATGTCATTTCTTGGAAATGATATTCCCATAAAACTATCGATGAAAGCTTGGCTTTCGAGAAAATTCTCCGTGGAATTCTTGGGAGAAACAACCTTTATTCAAGGAATAAAGATCTAATGGGATAGATCTAAAAGTTGTTAAAACTCTACGAGAACTCGTACATTGAATTGATGTCTCATACGCTTTGAGCATATGGATTCACAAACAGGCCAATCCAAGTGATAGTCATTGGATTGATGTTAAGAACATCCATTAGTATCTTAGAGAACTAAGGATGCTGTCTTAAACTATGGAGAAGAAGAACTTGAAGTGACTGGGATCACTGTAGCAAGTTTCCTAACCGATAAAGACGACTATAAGTCGCAAACGGTACTATACAGTTTGAATAACGGTATAGTGAGCTGGAAATCTTCCAAGCAAGATATTGTTACCGAATAAACAACAAATGCGGGTTATTGCTGCAGCTGAGGCAGCAATAGAAGCCATTTGGGTCGATAATAAATCTAATTAGATTAGATATAGTTCTGTTAGCAGCTGAGCTAGGCGCCAACACAGGCTAAAGAATTAATGGTCTCATCAACGATCCAGATACATACTTCGACTATTCATCTAACTCGTTTGGATCATACATCGTGGCGATGTGATGATCGTATAAATCACATCAGATGATAATCATGCAAATCCGCTGATGAAAAACCTTTTCTCAACAATTTGAGCCAACAGTACATAGTTCGGGTGTCAGACACTCGAGTGACTGGTTATAGGCCAAGTGGGAGATTGTTGGACAATTATGACCCATAACGTCACTATTTGTACAGATCATGGTGTTGTTGTACAAATTAACTATGTGACAAAGGAGATTGCACTCTTATCATTTGTGATTAGATCACCTAGATGTATAAATGATAGGAGGTCCCTATGATTTGTTCCTGGATTGAGAATGATATGAGACAGTATCAGTCCACGAAGGATAAATCATTAAATATCCCTAGTCAGAGTATTATCGAGATTGGAGATCGACAAATACGTAAAAGACTAGTATTACACTTGTGCGCGTTGTGAGGGCATGACGGCATAGTTCTCATATATTTAGGTATAGGATACTCATGCAAGTGTAATATGAGGTTGTGTTTTACCGATGGTACGGGAAACAGCTTCGCTCTGGATAGACCCCCTCGGAATTCCATTGGTAGTATGACTATGTGTCTATGGAAGTCCGAAATCAGGGTAGGTGTATTTGGTCATAACATGAGACTTGCACCGCTAATACTTACGACAATCAATATACTTTGGTTTTGGTCATCCAGGGCTTTAACCGGTCTCTGTGTACGCCTCTTCTGGGTATATCGAGAATCTTAGTGTGTTGGGTGTGATGTCAAGACGGAAGTGTCACTCCAGTCATTTGGAGTTGATGATTGGGCAGGGATGCAGAACTGGTTCTCTAAAAAGGTTGCAACCGTCGGGATAATATGACTTGGTCATGATTATCGGATATTAAAAAGACTAGTTGCTTGTAATCTGATATATGTTTCGTACGGGGAAAACACTGTACCAGCCCCAGGCCTTGCATATGATCATCCATATTGGATAGAAATACGCAATACTACATATACTACGCCTGATATAGATCCTTATATTCTTTTAAGGATATTTCTGGAGAATTGGCTAGGCATGGCGTTTTGCTAGAAGCCAACCTTGTCTTGTAAATCGGTACAAACGTAGTACTAGGTACTTACGTGTTCGGATAGTCCAATGACCGAATTTACTACCAACATATACGGGGATCTCATGGGTCGCTTCCCGAAGATTCACCGATGACGTATGACTCGCACTTTTAATTAATCTGTGATTAATTAGATGAGAGAGAAAATTAATCTGGGATTAATTGCGGAGATATTTTATCTGGGATAAAATATCAATTAAAGAGAGAAAATGATTAATTTGGAATTAATCGGTTAAATTAATAAATATTCGATATATTAAACGAAATTGGATTTGGACGTGGAATTAAAATTAGATTTTAATTCGGGCGAACGATTTAATTTAGAATTAATTCGTTAGCGACGTGAATAGTGATTTCGCTAGGCATAATCGTTTAATTGCGTCGCGACGAAAAAATCGTTAATTTGGAATTAGCGAACCTGAGCCCGAGATTGTTTGCGAGCGCATTCGCATTTTGAATTCGAGTGCGGCACGCAAGTCAAATCAAGCGTCAAATCATTAGTCGCATCAAGCGTCAAATCACTTGTCATTTTGAGTGATGTGACTTGACAACTTGATTGAAAGATGTGACTTGATGGGAGTTGTTGAAAAGATTTTGAAAGCTTGATTGATATTTAATATATTAAATGTTTTGGTATATGTTGAATTGATTTTAGAAATCAATTAACCTTTACACATTTTCAACTCTCTCTCTCTCTCAAAATCCTCTCCTCTCACACGCCCATGGAGGGCATTTTTCTTCACTGGTTTCTGTCCAGAAATCGTGAGCAAGGGAAGCAAAAGTGGGGAAATTTGTGGCAAATTTATTGAAAGCTAGCACTCCGAGAGACATGCGAAGGTGATAGGGAAGCCACCAATGAGCCGGGAATCATTTGACGAAACTTGGAGCTTGCTTGCAGGACCAACAATGGCCGAAAATGGTGGACTACAGCAGCTCACTGCCGTGAGCAGTAAGGAGGCAGAAAAGAAATTTTGTTGCCTCGCGCGTCGCTCAACCGATCGATGTGAGTATTCTACAACTCCTCGTTGTATTCGCACTTATTTTCAATGCTTGAAATGATATTGGGATGCTTAGTTTTTTCCAACATGTCCAACACATTTTGATTAAAATCAAACCCATTTCATGCTATTGTATGTCTCGGCTTTGTCGGGAAATTAGGTCCAATTTTAATCCAATCCAATTGAATCCAATTAAACATTAAATCAATATCCCAATTGATTTCCAACACATCCAATGATCAAAAATCAAAAATCCAAGACAATTTAGGGCATCCATCAATTCGGCCAAGCCTAAGATATTGGGCAAATTTGTTCCAAATAACATTTGATCAAATTGATCCAATCAATCTTCAATTAAAACACATTTAAGCATACTAATTCATCCAATTTTATTAAATCATGCTCAAAAACATTTTACCCAAATTTTAAGCCCTAAATATTTTCATGCTTAATATTGGCTCTGATACCATTGTTGGAATTCTCTAAGGTCCCAAGGATCAATTATCAAGCATGAAACAAGTATGAATACATTCAAGGAGTTGCGGAATACTCACAATGATCGGTTGACCGATGCAGTGGACAACAAAAAATCTTCTACTCCCTCCTTGTGCATTCAGCAGTGAGCAGTTTGGTGTCCAAGAGATTCGGCCATGGATAGGTGAATCAAGCTCCAAGCTTTCTTGTTTAATCATTCCATGCACACTGGTGGGTTTCCCTATCACCTACGGACGACTACGGAGTGTGCTAGCTGTTAGTTGTTCCTAGAACATGCCAAGGATCTAATAAGCATGAAAACATGTGATTAAGATCATTATAAGTTGCGGAATATACTTACAATGAACGGATTTGAGCTTTTAAATTTTTGAGAAGATGATCTCCAAGATCCAACCTTTGTAGATTCCAAGCTTTGAGTTAGGAATGAAGATCTCCAAGATCCAACCTTTGTGTTGATTCCAAACTTTGAGTTGTTTCCCTATCACCTTTGTTGATTCCTTGAAGTGCTAGCTAACTTGATTTTGTCACAAAATCATAGAGAGAAGGAGAAGGAAGCTCATGCCCATTCCATGAAGAACTGGGGTTTCCATTTGTTCCAAGTGTTACAAATGAGAGAGAGAAATATGTTTTAGTAAAAAGGGTTTTACCCTTTTCACCCAAAACTTGGTAGTTGAGAGTCTTGGTTTCACAAAAACAAAACATGGTGGTTGAAAAGTAAGTGGTATTGGCTTTAATGCCAACTACCCTCCCAACTACCACATGTGAAGTGGGCCCCATATTTGAATTCAAAATTCAAATGTCTCTACGAACATTTGCCGCGGCACGGATCCGTTTAATCTGATTAAACGAACTCTCGTCGCTAGATAATTAAATCTTATTTAATTAAATAACGATGCTTCGCAAATATATTACGAACGACGTTTACGAATTAATTCTAAATTAATTCGTTCGTTCGTATTAAAGTCCGACTTTAATTTCGTAACGAAATCCAATTCATCTTAATATATCCGATATATTAATTTTAGCGCATTCGAATAAATTAAATAGAAAAATCAAATTTAACTATTAAATTTATTTTACCGATTAATTCCAAATTAATCGTGTTCTCTCTCTTCCGAACACATTTAATCCCATATTAAATAAAGCTTCAATTAATCCCAGATTAATTTTATCTCTCTTAATTAATCCCAGATTAATTCTAATTGAGTCAACTGTCATCAGTGAATCTTTGGGAAGCGACCCAAGAGATCTCTGGATATGTTGGCAGTAAATCCGGTTATCGAACTATCCGATAAAGTGAGTACCTCGTACCACGTGCATACCGATTTATAAGACATGGTTGGCTTCTAGAAAGCACTGTGCCTACCCAATCTCCAGAAATATTCTTACTGGAATATATAATCTATGTCAGGCGTAGTATACGTAGTATTGCATATAGCGATCCAGTATCTGATGTCACGTGCAAGGCTTGGGGCTGGAATAGTGTCTGCCCCGTATGAAGCACATATCGGATATCAAGCAACTAGTTTATTTGAATCGGATAATCATGACCTTGTCATATTATCTCGATGGTTGCAACACTATAGAGAACTAGTTCTGAATCTCTGCGTGATCATCATCTCCATATGTCTGAAGTGGTGCTTCCATCTTGACATCACATCCAATACACTACGATTCTCAATAAACCTAGAATAGGCGTACACAGAACCTGTTAAAGCCCTGGACGACAAAAACCAAAGTTTACCTGAAGTGGACTCTCATAGACACATATACATACTACCAATGAGATTCCGCGGGGTCTATCCTGAGCGAAGCTGTTTTTCGTACCATCGGTAAAACACAACCTTCTATCGCACTTGCATAAGTATCCAATACTTAACATATGAGAACTGTGCCGTTATGCCCTCACAACGCGCACAAGTGCAATACTAGTCTATTCCGCATTATCGATGTCCAGTCTCGATAATACTACGACTAGGTATATTTAATGATAAAACCTTTATGGATTGATACTGTCTTATATCATCTCAATCCGGAACTAATCATAAGGACTTCTACCATTTCTATATCAAAGTAAATAAATTACGAAACGGTAAAAGGCAATTTCATTACTACATAGTTAATTTTGTACAAAAACACAATGTCTTTTACAAACAGTGACGCTATGGGTCATAATTGTCTAACAATCTCCCACTTGGCCTATAGCCAGTCACTCAAGCATCTAACACCTGAACTATGTATATGTATCTCAAAATTCTGCTGTGAAATAGCTTTCGTCAGCGGATCTGCAATGTTGTCATCTGATGCGACCTTCTCGATCTTCACATCGCCACGATGTATGATCTCACGAATCAGATGGAAACGTTGAAGAACATGCTTGGATCGTTGATGAGACCGCGGTTCCTTAGCCTGAGCTATAGCCCCGTTATTGTCACAATACAATGGAACGGGCTCAGCTACTAACGGAACTACTCCTAATCCAATTAGGAATTTACAGATCCAAACTTCCTCGTTTGCTGCTTCAGCTGCAGCGATATACTCTGCTTCTGCTGTCGAATCAGCAACAGTCTCTTGCTTGGAAGATTTCCAGCTTACTGCTCCGTTGTTCAAACAAAATATGTACCCGGATTGCGACTTAGAGTCGTCTTTATCGGTTTGGAAACTTGCATCGGTATACCCAGTTACCTCAAGTTCTCCATCTCCATAAACTAAGAAAGCATCTTTAGTTCGTCTAAGATACTTAAGGATATTCTTAACCGCCATCCAGTGACCATCACCTGGATTGGCCTGATAGCGACTACACATGCTCAAAGTATAGGAGACATCAGGTCGCGTACATATCATGGCATACATGATCGATCCGACTGCCAAGGCGAACGGTATCCTACTCATGTTGTTTCTCTCATCTTGAGTTTTAGGACACATGTCCTTAGATAGAGTGATGCCATGTGATACTGGCAACAATCCCCTCTTGGACTGATCCATGTTGAATCTCTTCAACACTTTGTCAATGTACGTGCTCTGGGAGAGTCAAAGCAGCTTTCTTGATCTATCCCGGTAGATCTTTATTCCTAGAATATAGGCTGCTTCTCCCAGATCTTTCATGGAGAATTTTAATGAAGCCAAGATTTCACCGATGTTAACATGGGAATGTCATTGCCCATAAGCAATACATCATCAACATAAAGGACAATAAAAGTCAGTGCTCTCCCACTAACCTTCTTATATATATAAGGATCATCTTCGTTTTGAATGAAATCATATTCTTTTATGATCTCATCAAAACGTTGGTTCCATGACCGCGATGTTTGCTTCATTCCATAAATGGACCGATTAAACTTACAAACCTTGTTTGCAAGTTTAGGCACGATAAAACCGTCAGGCTGTTGCATATAAACATCCTCCAAAAGGTTTCCATTAAGGAAAGCGGTTTTAACATCCATTTGCAATATCTCGTAATCGAAATATGCAGCAATAGCAAGCATTATTCGAATGGATTTAATCATGGCAACGGTTGAGAAAGTTTCGTCGTGATCGACACCATGTCGTTGATGATACCCCTTCGCTACAAGCCTAGCTTTGTACGTTTGTACGTTGCCATCCATGTCGGTCTTCTTCTTGAAGACCCATTTGCATCCAATAGGCTTTACGCTTTCTGGTGCATCAACCAGTGTCCAAACTTGGTTGGTGTACATGGAATCCATTTCGGACTTCATGGCTTCTTGCCATAAAGCGGAATGATATCTTGTATCGCTTCCTCATACGTAGCCAGTTCAGTATCCTCAATGAGATTAATATCAACATGAGGTGAGATCAGAAGCCCATACCTCTCAGGTTGTATCCTGACTCTCTCCGACCTACGCGGTCTTTGTGTAATAGAAGATTGTGGTACAGTCTCATCCCGGATGGACTGTTCTTGTTCCGTTGAGGATTCTATCCCAGGAACAGTATCACTCCGATTTTCATCCAGTTCTACTTTCCTCCCACTAACTACTGCATTTAGGAATTCCTTCTAAGGAACACTGCGTGTAGAGCAACAAATATTTTGTTCTCTCGTGGGTGATAGAAGTAATATCCTTTGGTTTCCCTAGGATATCCTACGAATAGGCATTTATCCGATTTGGGCTCAAGTTTGGTACCTTCCAAACGTTTGACGTATGCCTAGCATCCCCAAATCTTCAGGAATGAGAAACCTAGTTTCTTTCCTGTCCATATCTCATATGGAGTATGTTGTACAGACTTTGACGGAACCTTATTCAAAATAAGAATTGCACTGTTAATGCGTATC
>SKCR01044534.1:0-96887 GCA_019454045.1 Zanthoxylum bungeanum | reverse complement strand
TCCATTAGCAGGGTAGCCGTCATTCGACTAGCTGGGTTCTTGGAGAGTATATTGGTAGGCTCACTTGTGCTCACCCCTCCACTAAATTCCTCGACAGCTGCCAATGATCTAATAGGAATTGCCTGCAACGGAACTTCATGCGACATAACGGTTACAGGTCCTTCCTCAAAAAACTCTTGACGCGACCATTCCCTTAATGATTTTTCTTCTGTTGATTCACTCGATGATGATCCTACGAATGTATCGATCTGTTCTCCTAAACTTTCTAAAGAGTCTCCACTCGACATATTCTATTCGCGCGAGTCTACAAACAAATAATTTCTAAGGTTTGGGTTCCTTAAAGATCAAATCCTACTCCTATCTCCAAACACAAATCCTCCAAATAGAGTATGATTCTAAAGATCAAACAACCTAATTTAGCTAAGAACAGATTGAAGCTACTCTACGAACATTCAAAGCAAATGAAGAACGCGAAGAGAGTGAAAGAAGTACCTTGGAGCCTTGAAGTCTCTCCCAAATCGATTGATCTTGTGAAATGAAACAAATGAACCCATCAAGCCACTCTTATACTACTTCTTTTGGCGGTTTATTTCCCGCCATGAAACTCCTCGTTATTTGCGCTAGGTTTTACTCCATTAAACGACACGTGGAAGATCAATGAAATATTTAGCAAACCCCGGTGCAGATAGTACACTCGACAAATGGTGGTTCAGTCGACAAAGGGACATTCCCCTGAAACTCATGTCCAGTCAAATGAACTCCTGAAGCTGTGTTTGGTTCAGTCGACAAGGGACATTCCCATGGACTCTTGTGGAGTCAAGTGAACTCCTGAACCTATGTTTGGTTCAGTCGACAAAGGGACATTCCCCTGGACTCAATGTCGATCAAGTAAACTCCTGAACCACCGTTTGGTTCAGTCGACAAGGGACATTCCCCTGGACTCATGTCGAGTCAAATTGGACTCCTGAACGGTTTGGTTCAGTCGACAAGGGACATTCCCCTGGACTCATGTCGAGTCAAGTAAACTCCTGAACCACCGTTTGGTTCAGTCGACAAGGGACATTCCCCTGGACTCATGTCGAGTCAAATTGGACTCCTGAACCACCGTTTGGTTCAGTCGACAAGGGACATTCCCCTGGACTCATGTCAAGTCAAATTGGAACTCCTGAACCACCGTTTGGTTCAGTCGACAAAGGACATTCCCCTGGACTCATGTCGAGTCAAATTGGATTCCTGAACCACCGTTTGGTTCAGTCGACAAAGGACATTCCCCTGGACTCATGTCGAGTCAAATAAACTCTCTGAACCACCGTTTGGTTCAGTCGACAAGGGACATTCCCCTGGACTCATGTCGAGTCAAATTGGACTCCTGAACCACCGTTTGGTTCAGTCGACAAGGGACATTCCCCTGGACTCATGTCGAGTCAAATTGGACTCCTGAACCACCGTTTGGTTCAGTCGACAAAGGACATTCCCCTGGACTTATGTCGAGTCAAATTGGATTCCTGAACCACCGTTTGGTTCAGTCGACAAAGGACATTCCCCTGGACTCATGTCGAGTCAAATAAACTCCTGAACCACCGTTTGGTTCAGTCGACAAGGGACATTCCCCGGACTCATGTCGAGTCAAATTGGACTCCTGAACCACCGTTTGGTTCAGTCGACAATGGACATTCCCCTGGACTCATGTCGAGTCAAGTACACTCCTGAACCACCGTTTGGTTCAGTCGACAAAGGACATTCCCCTGGACTCATGTCGAGTCAAATTGGACTCCTGAACCACCGTTTGGTTCAGTCGACAAGGGACATTCCCCTGGACTCATGTCGAGTCAAATTGGATTCCTGAACCACCGTTTGGTTCAGTCGACAAATGACATTCCCCTGGACTCATGTCGAGTCAAGTAAACTCCTGAACCACCGTTTGGTTCAGTCGACAAGGGACATTCCCCTGGACTCATGTCGAGTCAAATTGGACTCCTGAACCACCGTTTGGTTCAGTCGACAAAGGACATTCCCCTGGACTTATGTCGAGTCAAATTGGACTCCTGAACCACCGTTTGGTTCAGTCGACAAAGGACATTCCCCTGGACTTATGTCGAGTCAAATTGGACTCCTGAACCACCGTTTGGTTCAGTCGACAAAGGGACATTCCCCTGAAACTCATGTCCAGTCAAATGAACTCCTGAAGCTGTGTTTGGTTCAGTCGACAAGGGACATTCCCATGGACTCTTGTGGAGTCAAGTGAACTCCTGAACCTATGTTTGGTTCAGTCGACAAAGGGACATTCCCCTGGACTCATGTCAAGTCAAGTAAACTCCTGAACCACCGTTTGGTTCAGTCGACAAGGGACATTCCCCTAGACTCATGTCGAGTCAAATTGGACTCCTGAACGGTTTGGTTCAGTCGACAAGGGACATTCCCCTGGACTCATGTCGAGTCAAGTAAACTCCTGAACCACCTTTTGGTTCAGTCGACAAGGGACATTCCCCTGGACTCATGTCGAGTCAAATTGGACTCCTGAACCACCGTTTGGTTCAGTCGACAAGGGACATTCCCCTGGACTCATGTCAAGTCAAATTGGACTCCTGAACCACCGTTTGGTTCAGTCGACAAAGGACATTCCCCTGGACTTATGTCGAGTCAAATTGGATTCCTGAACCACCGTTTGGTTCAGTCGACAAAGGACATTCCCCTGGACTCATGTCGAGTCAAATAAACTCCTGAACCACCGTTTGGTTCAGTCGACAAGGGACATTCCCCTGGACTCATGTCGAGTCAAATTGGACTCCTGAACCACCGTTTGGTTCAGTCGACAAGGACATTCCCCTGGACTCATGTCGAGTCAAATTGGACTCCTGAACCACCGTTTGGTTCAGTCGACAAAGGACATTCCCCTGGACTTATGTCGAGTCAAATTGGATTCCTGAACCACCGTTTGGTTCAGTCGACAAAGGACATTCCCTGGACTCATGTCGAGTCAAATAAACTCCTGAACCACCGTTTGGTTCAGTCGACAAGGGACATTCCCCTGGACTCATGTCGAGTCAAATGGACTCCTGAACCACCGTTTGGTTCAGTCGACAATGGACATTCCCCTGGACTCATGTCGAGTCAAGTAAACTCCTGAACCACCGTTTGGTTCAGTCGACAAGGGACATTCCCCTGGACTCATGTCGAGTCAAATTGGACTCCTGAACCACCGTTTGGTTCAGTCGACAAGGGACATTCCCCTGGACTCATGTCGAGTCAAATTGGATCCTGAACCACCGTTTGGTTCAGTCGACAAAGGACATTCCCCTGGACTCATGTCGAGTCAAGTAAACTCCTGAACCACCGTTTGGTTCAGTCGACAAGGGACATTCCCTGGACTCATGTCGAGTCAAATTGGACTCCTGAACCACCGTTTGGTTCAGTCGACAAAGGACATTCCCCTGGACTTATGTCGAGTCAAATTGGACTCCTGAACCACCGTTTGGTTCAGTCGACAAAGGACATTCCCCTGGACATATGTCGAGTCAAATTGGACTCCTGAACCACCGTTTGGTTCAGTTGACAAAGGACATTCCCCTGGACTTATGTCGAGTCAAATTGGACTCCTGAACCACCGTTGGTTCAGTCGACAAAGGACATTCCCCTGGACTTATGTCGAGTCAAATTGGACTCCTGAACCACCGTTTGGTTCAGTTGACAAAGGACATTCCCTGGACTCATGTCGAGTCAAATTGGACTCCTGAACCACCGTTTGGTTCAGTCGACAAGGGACATTCCCCTAGACTCATGTCGAGTCAAATGGACTCCTGAACCACCGTTTGGTTCAGTCGACAAGGACATTCCCCTGGACTCATGTCGAGTCAAATTGGACTCCTGAACCACCGTTTGGTTCAGTCGACAAGGGACATTCCCCATGACTCTTGTCGAGTCAAGCGGGACTCCTAAATATACATTCAGTTCAGTTGACCAGAGAATATTCCCCATTACTTATGTCGAGTCAAATGTATCCATGGATCTTCAAAACTGATCATACGACCAAGAACCAATTACCATAAGTCAAGTCAAATCAGAATGACTAAAGACTTCGTCTGCCCAGATGATACACGCGATATTTTCCAAAAAAAACCACATTTTGCATAAAGCTCTTATAAAACAATCCAACAGAAGGTGATACATTCTTGTCACGTGCTTTTGTGATTAGTATCATTCGACACAAACGTATATACTCTCTAAGACAAAATTTCTTTGACTTAGAGAGTAAGGGACAAACTGTAAGAGCCAAATTTGGTCTAAGGGTACAACTGTCTTTCACCTTAAGCCCATCAGCATGTTAGGCCCAAGCCCAAAGAATTATGTATTTGATTACAATTAAAATCATAAAGCATGACCACTTAACCTAACTCTAGCATTAATCCCCACCACTCCACTTAACCTAACCTTAGCACTAATCTTCACTTACTCCAAAACCATTACCAAATACACCAAACCCCAGATCATGTTTTATCTATAAATATGAAAAGAATACAGGAAGAATTCATTCAAGTCTCATTTCTCTCACCCTAATACTTCATGCTCTCAATCCTTAATCCCCTCATATATTACACGGCTCTCACGGCCAAACAAAGGAAGTAGAGGTAATATTCAACCTTGCTTTCCATTTTACAAACTTATTTCCTGCCACTGACTTGGGCGTCGGAGTGTACCCGGTATCCACCACACCGGTGGTAGCCTACTCTCGTCCACTCTACTTTGTTTTTTGCAGGATTGCTAGTGCCCAACTTACAAATTCTGATTGAGGACCTCGGCCGAAATCCAGCGTCCACAACTACATCATACTATTTCACTCTTGGTGGAAATTGCATCAGCTGGAAGTCAAGCCTGCAACCATTAGTTACACTCTCAACTACCGAAGCTGACTACATAGCCATAACTGATGTGTTCAAGGAAGCCATTTGGCTTCAGGGTATCTTAACCGAAATACAACAACTTCAGGGTAAGACAGTTGTGTATTCTGACAGTCAGAGTGCAATACATTTGAGCAAAAATCATGTACATCATGAGAGAACCAAGCATGTGGATGTAAAGTATCATTTTGTGCGGGAAATCATCTCAAGTGGTAAGATTGAGATCAAGAAGGTCCCAAACTGAAAAGAACCCATCTGACATGGGGATAAAAATTGTGACTGCCACCAAACTCTCCCACTGCATGAAATTATTGCATGTGAGGGTTGGCTGACCTTGCAGCCAACATGAACAATGATGGAAGTGAGTGAGTTTGTTGCGCTAGCTTAGCCCTAATGTATACTAGTATATGGTTGGGAGTGATGGGTGTTTTTTGGCTTCAATGTGGAGATTGTAAAATGTGAAGCCCTTTTTTTTTCAGCCGTTGGATGAGGGACACGTGGCGCAATCTCTGCCGTTGCTTAAATTACATACTTTTGCTCATCATATATAAAGGTTGCTAGGGTTTGAGAAAAGAAACAGATTTGGTTTTGCTTCTCAGATTTCTCATATTATTGTTTGGCAAATTGTTAAGCCATATTCATAATCCAAGTCTGTGTGATCTTCGATTGTGAGTTGAGATTGACACTATTAGAGATTAGGGTTTATCTTGTGATTGTTCTGTAATTGGGGAAATTGTTGTTGTAAGCTACTTCAAGATTCTTTTGTAATCTTGTTATTGATTAGTGCAGTGAGCTCCTTATTCTGGAGTTCAACGTGAATGTAGTCTGAAATTAATTCAGGCGAACCACGGTAAAAACGTTTGTTCTTGTTGTGGTTCAATTCCTGTGTGGTTTAATTGCTTCTACCATCAGTCTCTGTTTCTTTAAGTTGAATTCTGGGCGTGATAAATAAGGAAAAAACCTTAACAGAACCAAATATAATAAGAGATTGTCAATATTCGTATACGGCTCGTTCAATCAATGGGTACATAAATCATACCGATACCAGACCTTAAGGGAGATTTTTGCCATCTATAAACCTCACTAACTATAAAAGGTGAATTCAAATGATAATTAAAGAGTTCAACACCTTAAGCATTACTAAGAGAATTCTTGTATCACTAAATTTTGAAGCTCTTCCTTGTCTGAAGGGATATTAAAGAAGACTATTAAATACAATATCTTTGATTATTGACTTGAGCATTGGAGTATCTTTGACAGAATTTCCTACCTTGGCTTAATTTAAAAATCTACAAGATTATTAAAAGGTCCACCATCTGTCATTTGAGAGAGCACCAGAGCCAACAAACAATTTCAAGAGAAAATTCACAATACCAGTTTCAGAATCAATAGTCAATATATCAAACACCAAATTCTCTATTGTCATGTGTTCTTAAAGTATGATCCACTCAGTTCCTAAACCTTATTGACTCTCATAATCATTAATTATTAATTTTTTAATAATTAATATTGATTATTATTTTATTATTCCATTATTAATAAGTAAATTAAGAATTTAGGTATGGATAGAATAATCAATCATGAAAATAAAATCATTCCCTATTCATTTCAATTAAGCAAACACAATCCATCATTTCTCATTCTCTAGTCTCCTTTCCCCAAACACACCAAACAAATGGAGCATAAGGGTATTGTTTTGGCAAGCAAGAGGCGTCACTTCGAGATAAAATGTGGAACAAGGATAAAAAGTTTCAATAATTAATTAATATTTAATCTAATTTAGCTAATTTTGTAAAACTATATCTTACAAGTTTTTTAAAAGGTAATAATGGACAAAACACGAATTAATATTTTAAGCAGTATTCGAACTTGAATGATAAGTTAAAGAAATATATTTAAAAACAACTTGATCAACCCTTATAAGCTTTTAGCAAGTACATTTAAATAATATTTAATTAGTTTTTAATTTCTTCTTAACGACTTCCAATAAGTTGTAATATTTTATGTGATTCTTAATCAAATAAGAAATTTGATGTTTAAAGTCTACTATAAATACTTTTTTTTAACACTATTGAGAATTGCGATGCATGAATCACGATCACGGCTTCTTTATGTTTAATGTCTCAATGGGATAAACAGTGAGGGAGTTTCTGTAATTAATATATATAATTCAATTAATATTTAAATAAGTCTACAAAATTAAATTTTATACATTTTGAAAAAAAAAATGGATGGACAAAACTCGAACAGCTCAATGACGGCATGAAAATAACTTCGACAAACTAAGAAGTTTATTCAATTGAGATTTTAAAAGATTGTTTATGAATAAATAAGTTCAGTGGGTTTTAAAATACTATTTAAGAATGTAATGATTTTTAAGATTTTGTTACAGTTTTTTTTATCAGGATTTTTTACTTATTGGATTTTAAAAGATTTATATCATAAGAATTTAAAAGATTTGAAAAGACCACATATAATTTTTTTTTTATTTTTTATTTTTACTTTTATGATGCTAACCAACCAACTTTTAATCGGATTATGAGTAATGTCTATCTAGTTCAATGAGACATTCTTTTATTGGGCCATTCTCGTCCTGGTCATTATTCCACTGAATTAACAATGCTATAATTTCTATCATAATTAGGTGAAAATGTCTCAACCATTACAACTATATTTTCTTTACAAGCTATGTTGGCGGTAATATTTCCTGAACTTAAGCAATCTATCAATATTTTACTACCAGTGTAGATAACTTTACTGACGAAAATGCTTAATTATCTCATATTATTTTCTGAGTTTCTATGACAGAATGTCATGTCTCTGACCTAGGAATAAAAGATAACATCTCGGCATCAATGATCTTAATAATTGATAAATATTTTTTCCTTAAATTTGGGTTTTTTTTTTATAAAAAAAATACAAGTAAAAAATTAGCGAGAAAACGAGGAAAAAAATCATTGTTGTGCTAAATTCCCTTTATACATTATCATCTATCCGATTGAAGAAATTCCGCTGGCCTCAAAGAAAATATAGGAAATTATCTTTAAATGTGATAAAATTTTCCTCCTCGAAAATGAAATTCATTAAGAAAAATGGCTGGAGGAGGTGTTGGACAATTATGACCCATAGCATCAATATTTGTACAAAACATGGCGTTGTTGTACAAATTAACTATGTGACAAAGGAAATTATTCTTTTATCATTTGTAATTGGATTACCGGGATATATAAATGATAAAAGTCCATATGATTAGTACCAGATTAATAAGATATGAGACAATATTAATCCACTAAGGTTTAATCATTAAATATCCATAGTCGTAGTATTATCGAGACTGGACATCGATAATGCAGAATAGGCTAGTATTACACTTGTGCGTGTTATGGAAGCGTAACGACATAGTTCTCATATATTTGGGTATTGGATACTCATGCAAGTGTAATAGGAGGTTCTGTTTACCGATGGTACGAAAACAGCTTCGCTCTGGATAGACCCCTCGGAATCCCATTGGTAGTATGACTATGTGTCTATGGGAATCCGAATCAGGGTAGGTGTATTTGGTCTTAACCTGAGACTTGCATCGCTAATACTTGCGACAATCAGTATACTTTGGTTTTGGTCGTCCGGGGCTTTAACAGTTTCCGTGTACGCCTCTTCTAGGTATACTGAGAATCGTAGTGTATTGGGTGTGATGTCAAAATGGAAGTATCACTTCAGTCATATGGAGATGATGATCACGCAGGATACAGAACTGGTACTCTTGTATGCTGCAGCTATCGGGATAATATGACAAGGTCATGATTATCCGATTATAGAGACTAGTTACCAGAGATCTGATATATGCTTCGTACGGGGCAGACACAATTCCAGCCCCATACCTAGCACGTGACATCCGATACTGGATCGCAATACGCAATACTACATATGCTACGCCTGACAAAGATTACATATTCCTTTACATAATATTTCTAGAGAATTGGGTAGGTACGGTGCTTTGCTAGAAGCCAACCATATCTTGTAAATCGGTAAGAACGTGGTACCAGGTACGCACGTATTCGGATAGTCCGATGACCGTATTTACTGCCAACATATCCAGGGATCTCTGGGTCGCCTCCCAAAGATTCACCGATGATGTTTGACTCGAACAGAATTAATCTATGATTAATTATGAGAGAGAAAATTAATCTGGGATTAATTACGGTAATAAATTAATCTGGGATTAATTAAAAGAGAAAGAATTAATCTGGAATTAATTGCGTCGAGAATTTATCTCTGATTAAATTTGTCGAGATGAGAGAATGCGATTAATTTGGAATTAATCGATAAAGTAAATTTAATAGTTAAATTGGATTTTACTATTTAATTTATTTAATTGGGCTAAAATAATATATTAGATATATTAAATGAAATCGGATTTCAAAGCGGAATTAAATTGGATTTTAATTCTAGCGAACGAATTAATTTGGAATTAATTCGTAAGCGACTTTAATAATAATTTTGCTAGGCATTATGTTTTAATTAAATCGGATTTAATTAAGTCGCGACGGAAAATTTCGTTTAATCGGATTAAACGAACCCGAACCCGAAGTGTGTTGATGAAGCCACTTGAATTTTGAATTTAAAGTGGGTCCCACCAACTTACATCACTAGTCACTTTTGTGATGGACATCTTGTCACTTTTTGTTGATGGAAGTGGTTGAGTGTAATTATGGTAACTTACACAACACATTTTTGTTTTTTCTTTTTGAAATCATATACACCTTTTGGAAAAGTGTAATTGGTAACTTATTTTTAGAAAACAAATAAAGGAAACCAAAATGCACTCTCTTCATTCTCTTCTTGGCCGATTGGCCTTGTTGCTCTAGGCCGAATGGCCCTTGCCTTGGCCGAATTGGCCATGTCTTGGCCGGATCCCCTTGATTCATCATGGCTGAATGATCATCCATCTCTCTTAGCCGAATATTGCTTCTCTTGAAGGGCGATTTTGGGTTTACTTTGTTCTAGCTAGCACTTAAAGGAGTCAAGAGAATGTGATAGGGATACTCACCCATGAGTTTGGAACAACAAAGAAGGCTTGGAAGCTTCAACATCCATGAAAAGTTTTGAACTCAACCGATCAATGTGAGTATTCCACATCTCCCTTTGATTTTATTCACACACGAATCACTCTTAGATGATCTTGGCATGTTCTAGGAACACTTACAATGGTATCAGAGCGATCTAAGCTTGATTTGAATTCTAGGGTTCATGGAATTTAATTTGGGAATTTATGCTTGGAGTATGTATTTTCTTAAATTGATGGTTTGGTTGAGCTTGTATGATGTTCAATTGGATTTGTACATTGTTGGATTTTGATAATTGATTAGATCAAAAATCTCTAATTCTTCATGCTTGGCCGAATGTACCACTAGGTTGCTCATGGTAATTTTTTGAAAATTAGACAATTGGATGTGTTGTTGGCATGATAGAAATCTTAGATGTTGATTTAATTAGATTGAAATCAAATTGAATGATTTTTGTTGCCATTGCCGTGAGATGATAAGCATGTTATAATGAATTATTTTGCTTCAATTTGTGTTGGACATGAATTGGAAATGTAGAGCATGATTAATTGAATTAATTAGTTTTTTGGAAGCATTAGATTAATTAATTAATTATGGTAATTACACTTGAATTGAATTAATTTGTAATTTTGAATAAAGAGTTAATTTAATTTATTATATTTGGGCTTAATGGGCTTGGTTGGGCCAAATTTGGTTAGGATAATTGGTGGGATCCAATTGGGCCTAAAACCATTTCCATAAAGTCCAAATATGATAATTC
Organism: Zanthoxylum bungeanum; assembly: GCA_019454045.1. Classification (NCBI taxonomy): domain Eukaryota; kingdom Viridiplantae; phylum Streptophyta; class Magnoliopsida; order Sapindales; family Rutaceae; genus Zanthoxylum; species Zanthoxylum bungeanum. Next base: position 86,169 of record SKCR01044534.1, on the reverse strand, counting down.
GGCCTTTAAAATTTTAATTAGGCCTAATGGGCCTAAATTGATTTTTGGCATATGGTGATTCCTAATTGGGCCTTGGCATCTTGGGTTTGACCCATAATTGCCAAAGCCCATGCCTTAAAAATTAATTGAAAGCTCATTGGACTTTAATTAAATAGTATTGGATACTAATTGGGCCTTTGAGACCCATAAAGATTGGATTTGGAATCCAAGTCCTTAAAGGCACTATTGAAAGTGTAATTATTTAATTTGGAATTAAATATTAATTAGTATTGAATATAATTTAAATTGGATTTAAAATTGTAGTTCGATATAATTCAAGAATACTTACTTTGAGTATTTATTCTTAACGAGTTGGACTCGCACAAATCAATCGTTGTTTGAACATGGATGGTCACTAATTAAAGATTAATTAATTGGATTAGATTGATTGATAACATTCTTTGTGTGAATACTTGGATGTATGTATGAATAATGTATATCAGATGGGTATTAGATGGGTGAGGGCAATTTGGAAATTATTGTAATAAATTTAGAATTTATTAAATTGGACATGCGTGTCCAGCCTTTTATCTCTTTATCTCATTGTATTTCTCTTCTCACCAATTCCCTTCAATGTTAATGAGGTTTCTTTAGAAGTATTATGTAATTGGGTAGAAGTATGAATAGTGCCAGAGGAAATGGAGAGATTTGTTCTATGAACAAGTTTGTTGTATATCCATCCGCATGTCTGTGGGAACACAGCTACCTGGGCGACGCATGCTGTCCCGGGCTCGTGGCCCGGTCGGGAGTACGGAGTAGCCCGCGGGGGACTAAACCGGAGAGTAATGGAGTCGCCACCCGGTGTGAACCGGGACAAAGATTTAAGGCCGCACTCACCCCTCGCAAGGGAAGACCTCAAACCATTGGGTTCGGAATGGTCCCTTACTTATGCAACTTGTAATGTAAAGATTTATGCAATAATCCAACCAAGCCTATGACATATATTTCCAAGTGCAACACAATCCTAGATTCACATGCTTGAAAGTGTAGTTTACATCTAACATACATGAAACCAAATCTTATTGCCAAATTCACATGCTCAAAAGTAGGCTTTGCAACAACAAGCACATAACGTCATAAGAATTCAATCATTCATGTAAATATAAACACAAACAGTCATGGTAACATTTGCGTGTAATGTAAAGGAAATCAAAATGACGATAAATAATATTGTAGGCGCATAACAGAAATAGACAACTAGAGAGGTAATACAAATGCATAGCGTACAAAGGGGTAACCATATGCTAAGATGGACATGTCGTAACGTGATGCAAGAGGATCTGTTTACCGTGTGCGTTCGTGTAGCGTTTGTAGACGCGTTCGAACGGTAAACAGAAGGTTCTCGTTCGAGTAGCGTTTGTAAACGCGTTCGAACGGAAATGAAACAGAATGCTCACGTTCGTATGGCGTTTGTGAACGCGTTCGAACAGAAATGAAACAGAATGCTCACGTTCGTATGGCGTTTGTGAACGCGTTCGAACGGAAATGAAACAGAATGCACACGTTCGTATGGCGTTTGTGAACGCGTTCGAACGGAAATGAAACAGAATACTCACGTTCGTGTGGCGTTTGTGAACGCGTTCGAACAGAAATGAAACCTGATGCATGATAAGGCAAAATGCATGCGCGTTCGAGTTGCGTTCGTAAACGCGTTCGAACGGGAACAGACCTGATGCATGAAATGGGACGCAATATATAAACAACAAAATAAAGGAGCGCGGCAAAGTACTGCCGTAAAGGTGGCCTTTTGGGGCTCTTGATCTCTCAAAGAGATGACCTTTAGACCAACATACTAAGCCCATGCGCATCACATCAAATCATGCATACAAACATAAAGACAATCATATCAAACTAAGTATGCCCGATTGAACACATCTAACATCCAACCGAACACACATCAACCGGCGCGGCATAACATCGTGGTAAAAGGGCTTTAACCCCTCCCCATAGGGGATCTTTCATTCCACTTACTAAGCCCATGCGCTCGATTGAATCATGCATACAAAAAGTTAAAAGCAATAATATTAAACGTAATGTGTCCGATTGAACGTATCTCGCATTCAACCGAACACACATCAATCGGTGCGGCAAAGCATCGTGGTGAAGGATTTTAACCCTTCCGATTAGGGGACCTTTCATCGCACTTACTGAGCCCATGCACTCGATTATATCATACACAAATAAGCGACATACAGAATTTAAGTAACAAGAAATAGATAAACCAAAGCAACACAAAACAAGAGGAGGTGTCGTTTACTCAAGTGGAACGTGAAGTTGTATCCCAAGTACAGACCGCACTACCGTCCATTCGGATTCGGCTACGGAATTTACGTATGGGTTTCCATCCTATATACCACAAGAGACGACACTCTTCCATTTCATTCAAGCCACAACATACATCCATAAACGACCTCATGCGAATAGAATTCAATAATAAAAGAAACGAATATAAACTAATGAAAAAGTGCCCTCAGGTCTAACCTTTTAAATCACCTCTCGGATGTACGGTACACGATCGTCGGAAGGGTGGATGCTCCGCAACTCTTCCGGTTCACTGGTTCACTGTTCTCGTTCGTTGTCTTACTGTTTTGGGTTGTCGTTCTCCATCTTTTGCTGCTGCTTTTGACTCCGATTCGCTACCGTTGCTACTGTTTTGATGCTGTATTTTAGTTACTGTTTTTGGGATGTTTTGGTTACTATTTTTTGGTAATTTAGGGGACTGTTTTGGTATGTGTTTAGGGCTGCTGTTTGGGACTGATTTCAGGGGCAGTTTTGGGGCTGCTGTGTATTGTTCTCGTTAATTTGGTGAGGGAAGGGTTGTTGTGTGTGTTGTGTGTTTGTTCCGTGGTATGGCTGCTGTATTGGGCGTTATTGGGCTGCTGTAATTTGGTAATGAGGGAGTGGAGAGCTAGGGGAGGCTTTTCTTGTATGAATGAGCTAGGAGATTGGATGTCTTGGTTAGAGGTTGTTTATATAGATAATGGCTAGGGCTACTCATTGTCTCACAAGGAAGGGATTTGGCATTAAAGGGAGGATTTGATTTGGTGTTGGACAAGGAAAGCAAGGAATTTGATTTGGTTTGGATTAGGAAGGTTGAATATTTGATTGGCTTGGTTTAGGAATACAATATTTAAGTTAGGAATAATACATATTTGATTGGGAATATAATTGGTTGATTGATTTTAATTAGGCATATCTTATTTTAATTTTAGTATATGAATTATTTAAATTAGGCAGGATTTTAGTTTAAGTTTGGTAAATGTTTTATTTAATTATTTAATTAATTTAATTATTATCTTATTTAGTTAATGTTTTAATTAATATTTATTTATTTAATTTGGGATGTGTTTTATGGGCTTTGGGGGCTAATTGGGCTGGGGTGCGAGGCTAGCAGCAAAACCAGAATTACCGACACCGTTCGAACGCTTCCTTGAATGCGGCACGAACGTCCGCAATCTGCCTGACGTTCGAACGAAGTAACGAACGCAGCACCAACGAAGACAGTGAACTTGTTTATTCTGAATTCCCCCATCCGATGTCCGTTTTCCGTGACCTCCGTGACTTAAAAGGTAGTGTCTCCAAAATGAGACTCATCATAGGGACTTATGTGTAAGAATGCAGTGCCTACAATGTCATTATTAAATTTTATCGCGTCTTATTATGCTTTTAGAATGCATGCTTAAGGGTGTATGATGAGACCTAATTAAAGATAATAAATTGGTTGCCAAATCGCGACAAAAACCCTAATTTTATATTAAGCGTTTTTCCTTCCATTGAGTGATTCTCTCTCAAGATCCAAGATTGGCATTGTTTTGTTGGCCAAAGTCAAGACCTTTGTCCATCGCGGATAAGTTTGAATCATGAAGGCTTTGTTCCGTATCGTACGTCTTGGGCAAGTTGTGATTTGTTGGCCAAAGTCAAGGTCACTTCTTGTTCATCGGCCTCGATTACGAAGCTTTCCCACTGTCAATGGGCCACGCTTAACTTGTTTCATTAAGCTTGTTGAGCCAAAGCCAAGACTTAGTTGATTCAGAGGAAAAAGGTTAGGGAATATATCAGATATATTGGCATATATTGGATATATTTTTCGGACTTGGATGTCCACCTACTGGATCTAGGAATTAGATTGGATCCAATTGATCTTAGAGATCTACCTAGTTAAGTTTCATACAATTTATTGGCCAAAGTCAAGGTTGTGTGTTATTTAACGGGATCCTAGCCCACTAGGAAACTAGGTTTCCCGAGTACTTCACAGAGGATTAGAGGCTCGCCAAAAAATAGTGGGAGGCAAGTATTAAATTTGCAATTTCATTTAACTACTTGCCAACACGCGCTCATTTCATTTTTTGTCATCAAAATATTTATATATATTAGTTGGACTAATATTCAATTGTTGTTTTAATTAAACAGTTGGACTGTATTCAAACTACTTCATTTATAGTTGATTATATAATTGATTTATAGTAATCAATATATTTGAATTTAACTAATGAAATAATAGTTGATTATATAGTTAGACTATAGTAATCATTATATTCTAATGTACCCGAAATCGTTAATTGGATAGTTGGACTATTGGAATCAAGATAACTGAAAGATTAGCGTTTAAAACATAATCCTGGGTGAAAACGTCTTTAAGCGGCTTCAATTTTTAAATTAGGAATAGAACCTCAGGATAGTCCTGAGAGCCGAGAAGTTACTTTATTTGATAGAGTGACATCTCGGGCCTGAGCCCGGAGTTGAGCAAATAGTGGAGCATGAGCTTTGGAAGACTTATGGTGATGATAACTTTAGTGCTCAATCCGTTATGTTTGTCGAAATGACTCCTTAATTTCTTCGTCAGAACTAAGGATTAGATCTTTAGAGTATGACATTGAAATTGAAGGATCTTCATAGATCTATTCTTAGATCTTAGAAGTACTAATTGCAAAAGTAAACTCTTGGAGAGTTAATGGCTATGCTCAAGGAGACAGAGCCAGAGCTTGCAAAAGGGCAAGAAGAGTAAGACGCATCTTACTTCTACATCCCAGAAGGCCAAGGCTTGGCCGAAGACTTCTAGGGATGTGAAAATGGGCAAAGACAAAATCGTCATAGTCTTCTAGGAAGACAATGGACATATCCCAAGATGTCTGCCTAAACTGTGGCAAACAGGGTCACTGGAAGCGTGATTTCCGTATGGACAAGGCAGACATGAAGGAAGTGAAGACGGGCAAGGCTCTGGCTTCAGGTATGTTCGTCATAAACATATCCACTGCTAGTTTTAAAAATTGAATTTTTGATACTGAATGTGGTACATACATATGTACTGATGTGCAAGATCTGCTGATTAGCAGGATACTGGCTTCAGTTGAGATCGACCTATGAGTTAGAAGCGGGACGAGAGTCGCTGTTTTGGCCGTAAAAACCTAAGTTTTGGAACTGCCCTTTGGGCATGTACTTAAATTAGGAAACTGTTATAATGTACCTAGTTTGACTAGAAACATTATCTTTGTATCTAGTTTAACCCGTTGCGGGTGTACCTTTATATTCAAGAACACTAAGTGTTTTGTTTATAAAGAAGATATTGAGATATACACATTAGATGTGAATAAACGTCTTTATATTTTGAATATAAATGAATCTCAAACATATAACATGACAAACAAAAGGCTCAGCTGAGTAAATCAGATGAGACTTATTTGTGGCATTGTGGTCTGTGACACATTAACAAGACTTGTATATCCACACTTTCGAAGAGTGGATACTATGACTGATTTGATCCTAATTCAAATGATGTCTGCGAATCTTGTTTATTAGGCAAAGTGTCTAAAACACATTTTAATGGTAAATGTGCAATAACAATATTTATATTTAGAATATAAATAATCTCATACATATAGCATGACAAACAAATAGTTCAAACTGAATTAATCTGATGAGACTTATTTGTGGCATTGTTGTCTGAGACACATTAACAAGACTCGTATATCCACACTTTCGAAGAGTGTGTACTAGGACGGATTTGATTCTAATTCAAATGATGTCTACGAATCTAGTTTATTTTGGAGGCATGAGGGAAAAACTCACCTCAGATGTGACTTATGGAATTGATGGTTACTGGAATTGATGGATTAAACATGTGCACATGTAGAGCATGACTAGAGGGACGACGATACATAATGCCCATAGATCCTAGTTTCAGTGGCTTGGGGGACGGCGATACGTAACGCCCCAAGACCACCAGATTTCAGGGCTAGGGGGACGACGATATGTAACGCCCCTAGACCCTAGATTCAGGGATAAGACAGTGGCATGCATTGGTAGACCAATGACATGAATTTGCATACCTGGCTCCAGTCCAGTGGCTTGGGGGACGACGATATGTAACGCCCCAAGACCACTAGTTTAGGCGTATAGGGGGACAATGATATGTAACGCCCACATGCGTCAGGTTTTCTATAGATACTCAGAGACATGGTTTTATAAAAGAATTTTAGAAAGAATTCTTTTATCAAAGACTTTCAGCAGAATAGTTTAAGAAAGAGTTTTAGAAAGAAATCAGAATTTTACAAACAGAAAGGGTTTTCAGAAAAGTTTCTCAAAAAGAGATCGGTTTTCAGATATGGAAGAATTTTCAGAAAAGATTGTTCTCTTGAAGACGATTTCGAATTCAGAAACAAATGAATGTTTTGAAAAGTATTTCATTTTTTGTTTTAAACTGTCCGCTCACTAGTTCGTTCAAACGATCTAACCCCTAAACACTCCTAGTTTCTTTGTTTTGCAGGTATACCCAGAGGACGAGCTCAAGAGGATAGATACTGATGGCAGTCACTATGGTGTTTGGTCCATCAAGTCAAGTTAGAGAGAGTTCAGTCAGATTCATGGTAAAATTTTATATTAGTCATTGTATTGAGTAAAAGTGTTTGTAAACAAAGTTGTAAACTGTATTGTTATAAAGTAAACATTTATGAGCATTAAGTTACATTTCATATTATCGAGTTGGGCAATGGTCTCATACATGAGTTTATATTTGAGATGAGTTTGACAGTGTTAATCATAGTCAGAAAGTCAGAGACTCTGGGAGATAGGACGATATATTATCTACCGGTAGCATCCCCTGGAGGGGATGTTACATTTACCTTTTTACCTACTTGACTACTTCCAATAAATTACGAGATTCTATGTCATTCTTTCTTAATCAACTAGTAGGTTTGCAAATATATGATGTTTAAAGTTTACTTTGTTTTGGGATACACTATTGAGTTGCGTGAGATATTTGAGATTTATGTAGAGTCTATATTAATATATCATAACTACTGATTTAGAATTCGGCTCAAAATCCCAATTATATACAATCTTCAAAACAACTAACTAAATTCGTTTAGTTTTTTTAGGGTTATTTACGTTTTACTATTAAAGTTATGATAAAATAACAATTGGGTACTATGAATATTAACATATTACACTTTACTACTATACACTTGTATAAAATTTAACATTTTACTACTTTTCCATCTAAACCGTTAGTTGACCGTCAGTTGACCTTAAAAAGAATGTTTTATCTGGGGTGTTTATGGGTCGGGTCGAGTTTTTTTGAAATTTTTTAGACCCGAGTATAATTATAATTTTTACTTTTATTTTTTTTGAGGATAAAATTAGGGGTGTACATAAGGTCGGTTCAACTTGGAACCCGACCCGACCCGATCCGATCCGATCCGCCCAGGTTTCATACAAAAATAATGAGTTTTCGGGTTAACCCGACCCGACTCGGAATTTTCATGTTGGGTCACGCGTTTGACATTAAAATCCGACCCTACCCGAAATTATAATATTTTTATTATATTTCTAAAAAATTATTATTTTTCTAAAAAAAATATTATTTTTTAAAGTTTTCACTATTATTTCATTTATTTATTACTTTTGTTGTCTTTAAACATTATATACATGATAATTTTCGGGGACATAAAATAACTAATATTTATATTTTAAAATAAATAATTCATTAAAAAAATTTATTTTTTTGGACGACCCGACCTGACCCGATCGGGTTTCACCTCTCAAATTTTGGGTTCAGGTTTCGGACCCGCATGATTCGATCCGATCGGGTCTCAAAAATTTCAAAAAACCCCAACCCGACCCATGAACATCCCTAGATAAAACAGTCTTTTTAAAGGTCAACTAATGGTTTAGATGAAAAAAAAATAGTAAAATGTTAATTTTTATATAAGTTTTGTAGTAAAATGTAATATATTAATATTCATAGTACCCAATTGTTATTTTATCATAACTTTAATAGTAAAACGTAAATAACCATTTTTTTAATAACACACAGAGGAAAAACACTAATCATTCATATTTTCAAGGATAAATACAAAAACCACGCACCATTTTAAAGAATACCAAACGCAACAGTATTCGTCAGAGATGCTACCATGTAAATTATGTCAAAGACTGGAATGAACATTCAGAATTTAATCATATGAATACAAAATACACGTAAAAATATGTAATTGAAGTTCTGTTATCAGAGTAGTACATACAAATTTTCTAAATTTCTGGAAGCGAACGCAAAGTTTGAAAATTGAAAAGCCGCAATCAGTGTATATAGTTTAGGCCTTGACTTATTCAAATTTGATCAGCTATAAATAAATAAAAATAAAAAAACTTAGACGACTTGGACTTTCCAGCAAATGGCATGTGCTTCAGCTCCCATTAATTCAGAGAGAATCAAGCTTTTATTTTTATTTTTATTTTTTTGAAAAAAAAAATTGTTTTTACTAAGTAGATCCTCATCAGTTTCTAGTACCCCCCATCTCATTCTTATTGTTAAAATCTTAAATTAAGAAGTGGATAAAAGGTAAATGTGATATTTTGATAAATAAGTAAATTAGTTTTAATTTGTATAAGTTTCAAATAATAGCGGAGCCACTCACACTTTTTATCATGATCTTGGCGATCTTTAAATTAATTTAGGAGACAATGTCTTTTATATAAATCAATTTAGGAGACAATGTCTTTCATATAACAATACATTAATATATAGGAATATAGGATGCTTAGCTACCATAAATATTAACAATAAAATAAAGTAACGGGACACATATTTAACGTGGTAAAACTCTCAATGTGAGAGAAATATTTACGGGCAAATATGGAAAGATTTCACTATAGTGAAAAGAATTTTATAACTTCTTTATAAACACAAGGAGTGGATAATCTCACACCCTCTTAGAATATTAGAACTACAACTCTCTCACAAATTCTTAAGAAGAAACAATAGTTTTCTCTCTTGGAATACATATGATTTTGGTTGAGAATGAAAAGAAGAAAATAGTGAAATGAAGTCTTTGTTTATAAGTATGAGATTTACCGTGTAAGTAATAAATTTTAATTTATTATTATTATTTTATAATTTCAGACAAAAAAAAAAGAAAGAAGAGAAATTGAGTGATGTTTTAATCTCAAACAATAGACACTAAAATAGAGAAATTAATCAAAATTTACACGTTAAACACATATAATTCTCTTTTGCTAATAACTCTTTTTTTTAGAGAAAAACTTATATAAGGACGGTCCATATAAAACATCCGATCAATAAATGACACATGTTTCAGAAATTTCTCTCTCTGATTTGATTGATCATTCTCAAAATAATTAGAATATGTGTCAATCATTGATTGAATGGTTTTACAGAAACGATTCTATATAATTTTTTTTTGGGGCATGTAAAAACTCCATTGATATGAGGAATTGAGGATCGAACAATTAAAAAGAAAATTAAAAAGTGGAGATTTATGAGGAATATTTAAATTAGAGAAATAAAAAGTATACAGATGGGTGTTTATAATCCAGGTATAAAATTATTTCGCCATTTATGAACAGAAGTGATATTGATATAATATTTTGACGTAAAGAATGGCCAAACACACTAAGTTTTTTTCATACTGTGTAGCCAACTAGCGATTCTGATTCATGTCGAAATAGGAACTGGAATCGAATTGTACAATATACGATTTGGTTCGATTCTTCCTATGATTCCAGTTCGGAATTGGAACTGCTTTGGTTCTAACTTCTAAGTTTAAGGAATTGACAAAATTATTTATAATATAAATAATACAGAATTACAACTCAGTATATAATAATTATAATTAAAATTGAATTTAATTCCTGATCGGCTACTCGTTGTCAGTCGTTTTAGTTATCGTTACTTGAGCTCCCTCAATGAAGTCTTATTTAGGTTCGTCGGTTCGGTTCTTACGGGTCGGGTTCGGTTCGGTTCAACCGTTGATTCCGATTTGGTTCGAGGTCTGGTTCGTCAATTTTGGATAAGGGTGGCAAAACGAATTAACGAGTCGAATTTATATCGAATCCTAAATGAATCGAATCAAAATGTGATGAGTTCGTATTTGATTCGTTCATTAAACGAATCATAATATCATGATTCATATTCGATTCGTTTAAACGAATCGAATACGAATATTCGTGTAGTCATTATATAAATCAATAACATAATTTGTCATAATTTATTTACATTAATTCTTCATAAACATATACATATGAAATATGTAATTAATATATTTACTAAAAATACCTCACCAAATATCGAAAATATTATTTTTTCTATGGTAATTAGTCATAATTTCTCGAATCTTAATTGAAAAATAACAATAACCAGTAAAAAAAATATAATAAAACGAATCCTAAACGAATAAACGAACCAATGAGCTTAAATTCGTATTCGATTTGCTTAATAAACGAATCGAATTGAATTGACTCATTTGTTTGATAAGGTTTGAAATGAAAATATAGTTATTTTATTAATAAATAATAAAATATAATGTACAATACATTATTCGGATTGACGCTCCAAGCACCAACTCCAAATGAAAGGGTGGGCCAAAATCTCATTCTGTCTTTTTTACCCGATACACATGCTGGTTTTGTGATGCATTCGATGCAAGCCACATATGAAGAACTTCACAACATGTTACTCTCGGCGGAACATGATTTGAAGAAAGTGAATCCCACTTTATACCTTCATGATGGAGCAAGCCTTCAAAGTCTTCTAGGAAGTCTAAGAAGATTAAAATGAGAAATAAGAAAAAAGACTCCAAGAAACAAACTGCAAGACCGCGTGTAGCTCGTGATACATGTCTAAATTGCCAAAAGACTGGACACTGGAAACGTGATTGTCCGGAGCTGAAAGGAAAAACAGGAACCCCATATACACTTTGTATTTTTCCTATTATTGACATCTCATTAGCTTCAGATGCAAATAGTGGTTGGGTGTTAGACACTGGTAGTCCCACTCATATTTGCAACTCCATGCAAGGCATGAGAGTTAAAAGAAGGTTGAACAAAGGGGAGATCCAATTTAGAGTTGAGAATGACAAGACATTAGATATAAATTAATTTTACATGACTGTTATTACATACCCTCTCTTATCAGACAAATACTTATCGATATTGGATAAAGAGAGATATAAAATAAACATTAAAGATGATGCTTTATGTTTATATAATAAGGATAACTATTTGATATGTGAATGTTCTTTATCTAACGGTCATTATGTTTTGGAAACCATATCGAGATGTCTTTAATATAAAGAAAAATACAAGTAAAAAATCTGAATTAAATAATATTGAATTATGACATATGAGATTGGGCCACATAGGTGTTAGACGCCTATCAAAATTAGTTAGGGATGGTTTGATTGAAGATCTTACATTAGATCCTTATCCGATTTTTGAGTCATGTATCCAAGGAAAAATGACAAAGGTTTCATTTCTTGGTGTTGGACACCGTGCTGAAGATTTATTAGAGCTAGTACACAATGATGTGTGTGGTCCATTAAATCATGTCGCTCATGATAACTCAACATACTTTGAGACTTTCACGGATGATAGGCCAAGATATGGATATGTCTATTTGATGAGACATAATCAGAAATATTTGAAAAGTTCAAAATATTCTGAAATGAAGTATAAAAACAAACCTGTAAATTCATCAAGTGCATTCGAACAGATCGAGGTGGTTATTCATGAGTGACAAATTCATATGTTATTTAAGGGATAATGAAATTCTTATCCAATATAGCCCACTAAGAACTCCCAAATACAATGGTGTGTCTGAGCGGGGAAATCGTACAATATTGGATATGGTACGATCTATGATAAACTATACAGATTTTTCATATTACCTTTGGGGTTACGCTTTACTTACTGCTGCCCACATACTTAATAGAGTTCCATCGAAAGTTGTTTCTATGACCTCATATCATGTATGGTACGGTAGAAATCCAAGTCTTAGATATTTAAAGATTTGGGATTATCTCGCATACGTTAGAGTTGCACAGCGAGGTAAACTAGCACCAATGGGGTATAAATATATGTTCGTTGGATAACTTGAAAATTATTTGACATATCAATTCTACGATTCTGAGCAACGAAATGTATTTGTTGCTTGTTTTGCCACTTTTCTTGAAAATGAATTTTTGAGAGAAAGTGGGAATTGTAGAAAGATTGAACTTGACGAGTTTAATCTCAACATTAAGGAACCTGATATGAAACCAGAGATCTCATTAGATGAAGGATCTACAACACAGGTTCTACAAAAGTCGAATAGAATATCAAAGCCTCATTAGAGTAAGGGTAGCCCGACAATTATTTTTTTGGCCCGGGCTCGGACCAGGCTTTATCCGGCCCGGTTTTTTATTAATAAAAAATTTAAATATTTTTTACTTTATTATATAAATATAATTTATTATATAAATATAAATATATTTAATATTTTTTAAGCCCGGCCCGGACCGGGCCCGAGCTTAATGTGTTAGGCCCGGCTCGGGCCCGAGCTCGAGCCGGGCCTCTACTTCGTGGCCTGGCTCGAGATTTTTTACCCTCAGGTGGGCCGGTCTGGGACGAGCCGGGCCGGACCGGGCCTGAGCGTTTTTTCCACCCCTACCTGAGAGATTATTTTTAACATATGATGTGAGCCTTGATGTTCTCCTCTTAGAGGAAACAGATTTGACTATGTATAAATAGACAATATTGGATATCGATTCGGGAAAAATGACAGGAAGCCATGAAGTCCGAGATAGATTTTATGCATGATAATCATATCTAGGACTTGGTTGAACTTCCTGAAGAAGTTAAATCTATTGGTTGTAAATGAGTTTATAAAAGGAAGCGAGGGCCCGATGGAAAGGTGGAAACCTTTAATGCCCGATTGGTAGCGAAATGTTACACTCAACATCCTGGGATTGACTATGAGGAAACTTTTCACCAGCAGCCATGTTAAAATCCATTAGGATTCTTTTAGCCATTGTTGCATATCACGATTATGAGAGATGACAGATGGATGTGAAATTCGCGTTCCTAAATGGATTCCTCGATGAGGATATCTATATCGAACAACCAAAAAGTTTCATATCTAGTGATACTTCAAATATGGTTTGTAAGCTCAAGAAGTCTATTTATGGACTTAAACATGCATCCTGGAACCGAAATCGTCATTTTGATGAGATAATTAGATTATCTAGATTCATCAAGAATGAGGAAGAATCGTGTGTTTACAAGAAAGTTAGTGAGAGCATGATATTATTCCTTGTTTTGTATATAGACGATATCTTTATCATTGAGAATAATATATGATTGATGCAAAGTGTGAAAGCCTATCTTTGCAAGAACTTCTACATGAAAGACATGGGTGCAGCTTCATATATACTAGGTATAAGGCTCTACTGGGATAGAGTAAGGAAGCTTATTGGATTGTCGCAATCATTGTACATAGATAAAATGTTAGAAATATACGATTTTACCAACTACAATGCAATAAATGTACCTTTTTCGATACGACATACATCTTCGAAGAAAATGACACCTCAGATTGAGGAAGAAATAGTTGGAATGTCTAACTTGCCATATGCTTCTTGTATTGGAAGCATTATGTATGCTTTGCTATGTATAAGATCTGACATCAGTTTCGACGTCAATGTGACTAGACGATATCAATCTGATCTGGGTAATGATCATTGGATAGCCATGAAACATATCTTGAAATATCTTAAGGGTACTAAGAATAAGTTTATAATTTACGAAGAAGGGTTATACAGACTCTGACTTCCAGGGAGATCCGGATGATAGAAAGTCTACATCCTGATACATATTTACCCTTAATATTGGTACAATTAGTTGGCGATGTTCAAAGCAAGACTCAACAACTAATTCCACCACTGAGGCAGAATTTATATCGGCTTTGGAAGCTGCTAAAGAAGCTGTTTGGATTAGAAATTTTATTACAGAACTTTTCATTATGCCTAATATTGTGGATCTGGTCCCATTGTACTGTGATAATAGTGGAGCAATTGCTCAGGCTAAAGAGCCGAGAGCGCATTACAAGTCTAAACACAAGAAAAAGAATATCACGTGATTAGAGAGATTATTGAACGAAAAGACATGGTGGTATTAAAGGTTTAAGGAGAAGACAACATAGAAGACCCGCTTACTAAAGCCTTACCTCATAAGTTATTCGATAAACATGTGGAAGAGATAGGACTTCGGTACCATCCGGATTGGCACTAAGAAAATGGACGTTTGTTGGAGTTGGTGCTTGGAGCACTAATCCGAATAATATATTGTACATTATAATTTATTATTTATTAATAAAATAACTACATTTTCATTTCAACCATGTTAATGGTAATTTATATCATAATACATATTAATGAGATATATAAATATGCCGAGAATGACATCAACCTTATAATAGTCATGTAGTAATACTGGACACTGAGTGGTCCGACATTGAGATAATATTACTATTATAAACTATCCTTACAATAAATATTCATAGTCATTGGTTTTAGAATACAGTCGAATTCGTATAACCTGGAAAACTAGCACATGTCGTATATTGGAATTAGAGTTCCAATGGTTTAACCCGATGTACCATAAGCAAATGAAGCTCGTATAGACATGTGGGTATTCGTTGGAGCGAATACTGAATGACTCACAAGTGATTCTTAATAGTTGGAAGTACACACTACCGACAATAGGAATCTCCTCAAGTCAAGTAGCATATGTGATCCTTTGACTATAGGATAATATTGATTTTGTGTGTGATCCTCCATACTTTAATGCCATATATGTCAGAGACCTTTCATGGTCTGACCGTTAGATGTTCGTTGGGTATGGATCGATACACTCGTTAATCAAGTATGTATCAAGTTAGGATTCGTTGGCCCGTATGTGTACCATAAGAGGTTTAGGTATCCATGTGAGTAAGTCACGATTCTTAAGACTTTGACCAAAGTCGATCACCTATGGTTGATCGCATATATCAGAAATAGTATTCCGATTAGTTGTAAAAAATCGTGAACATGTCAACAATATATCTATGTTTCCTAAACACAACTCGGATAGCTTACGATAGAGGGATTGTTAAACATATGTGATGACCTCAACTTGTATAGTTCAGAAAGGTCGTTCGTATTCTTCGCGAATTCAGAGGTGGCCGAATTACGTAAATATAAGCTAGGCTTATATGACGAACGTGTTTGGACTTAGAGAGTCCCACAATATGAAGTGTACTCGTTGAGCACTTTGGTAGCCGATAATGTTTGATAATAAATAATATTTGATATTATAATTATCAATTAAAATAATTAAGTGTTATTGGATAACATTAATTATTTACTTTGACCTGATTAGATTAATTTGATTAATCCAAAATCACACAAGGGCTTTGTTATAATTTCATAAATATCTCTACCATTGGAGGATATTTTGGTAATTATAAAATATATAATAATATGTGTATTTGTCTTGATTTAATTGGATTAAATCAAAGTGGTAGACAATGAACTGATCAATTGGTTAAACTTTATCTAGATTTAATTGGAATAAATTAAAGTGGTACATAAAGGTGATTAGTCACACCTAATTATATATATTTGGATAAACTGGATTAAGCCCACCTAAAAGTTGATTAAAATTTTTACTAATTAAAAATTATATTATCTTTATTATAAAAGGCAAGGTTGAGCAAGTTTTTTAAGCAAGCAAATATTAAGGCAAAAAATTAAGAAAAATTACCCTAAAGAAGTGTTTAAAGAAGCTTTGAAAGTTCTCTATATTTTTTAACAAATAGGAGAAAATTAGATATTTGGTTCAAGCTTACTAGGTAAGTTTGATCTTCTCTACTAAGCTTTGGTATCCATAGCTCCAAGCTATCATCATAGAATCATTTGACCATCTTTAAGTGACCTAGAATTGTTCATGAGTCACTTCATTGTGAGATTGTAATTTGGTTTGTATTTTGGATTCAAAATTTACGCATATGCTTATTTAGAATAAATTTGTATTTTTATAAAAATATTTGATATTTTGAAAAATATAATTTTATTCTATAACATGTGTTGATATTGGTTTTGATGTTAAAAATAAAATTTTGGGTGTTTGAAAGTCTTTAGAGAAGGTTGGAAGTAAATTGGGTTAAAAATCCTATTCCATCAGCTCTCTGTTTCCAGAGAGCTGATGAAATGAAAACAATTCAAAAAAAGTTAAGCGTGCGCACAATGCGCGTACTTTGCGCGCTGCGCATGTCGCACGTTAAAATTTATTTTGACTTATTTTTTAGTTTCTGGACTCTTCAGTCCCGATATTTTTTATACACTCGTAATAGAATATAATATTTTATAAAATTATTTAAAAATAAACTCATACTTGAAATCCACGGGTTAGACCCACTTCCACTGCACGGGGTACCGATCGGACCCTAATGGTCCCACATCCGCCTCAACAGAAATGATATCAGCACAGGTCTTAACCATGCAACACACGTTGCATGTTTAACATGTATTTGAATCTATGCCTATGTAATTTTAATTTAATTATGCATAAGTCATATTGGATATGCATTGCATGTTTTAAATTAAAATTTTTATTTTGACCCAAGCATGTAAGTGACTTGATTGTCATAAATATCTCGTGATTAGATGATTACTTTATTTTAAATAATAGTATTAATAATATTGGAGCATTATTCGATGATCCGTTTTGTCAATACGAGATGAATGAGTTTTTATTACTTATGCACAATATCGTCAGCTCTCTGTTTCCTAAGAGGTTATGAAATGAAAACAATTAAAAAAAATATTAAGCATGTGCACTGTAGCACACAGTGCGCGCTTCGCGTGTCGCACGCTAAAATTTATTTTGACTTGTTTTTGAGTTTTCGGACTCCGATTCAGTCCTAATTTTTTCCTATACACTCGTAATAGAATAGAATATTTTATTAAATTATTTAAAAATACACTCATACTTGATATCCATGAGTTAGACCCACTTCTGTTGCTCATGGCATCGATTCGACTCTAGGGGTCTCATATCCGCCCTAACAGTTCTCCTCTGTCAGTGGGTTGGTCTACTGAAGCTGATATTGATGCTCGTTTGAATGCGGGTGTAGGTCTCCAGAGGCGATGACTCCATTAGAACGGGTATGAGGGTGAGTCTGTGAGCTGAATGCCTAAGTGAGGTGTTCCAGTTGGCTTTGAAGGGCTGAATTTTCTACCCGGACGGTTGTTTTATCCTTTTTAAGTTCTTGCATCTTCGTTGTGTTCTCATTTAGTTATTCTATAATTGCGGTGAGCTGATCAGGAACGTTGGTGCCTGGTGGGAGTGCTCTCCGAATCCATGACTTTTCAGGACGTCTGGTGGACTGATCTTTTCTTTGCTTTGAATTGCTAGGTCCCCATGGTGGGTGCCAAATTGTAGGTGGTGGATTTCGCATCCAGTCCACAATCGTTCATTATTGAGAAAGGGGCACCAGCAATCCTGCAAAATAAAGACGAGAAATGAACGGAGAGTGACTGACCCTTGATGTGATGGTTGTCGTAAACACTCTGATACTTAAGTCAGTGGTAGTGATGTGGTCTGAAAGAGAACAAGGCAAAAGTGATACCTCGTATCTCAATTTGTGTGCTGTGAGGGCGGAGAAGAGAGCATGTCTGAGTGGAGTGAGGGCAATGGCTCTGAATCTCAAGTTTGTGAGTGATAGCTTGATTGCTTCAATGAATTTGTGGCCTTGGGGGTTCCCATTATTTATAAATTTAGATATCTTGATCTTAAGAGGATTCAGATTCCTATAGAGGAGTCCGAGTTGAACTCTACTTAAGGTAGTTGTTTCCCTTTTAGGATTCAGAGTAATCTTGAATTTCTCGTGTGTTATCCCATTAAAGTAGAGATTTGAATCCCGGTAGAAGTAGGACTTTGTTGCGTGTGGGCTGAAGCTTATCGATTGGACAACTGAGCAATATGGGGAAAGATTCATGGAATCCTGGCCAATCGGCCTGATCCTTGTTGTCACTTGGATCCGATTGGAAATACGAAATGTACCCACATGTTATAAGTTGACTGGAATCCCAGTTGGCTGGAAATCGAGCCATCTGGAATTTGAGTTAGTGTACTCATGGTCGGCTGAAATTCGAGTCGACTGGAATTCTTATCTAGGCCAGTGGTCAAGTTCAGTTGACTGGACTTTTGATGTGATCCAAGGTTCAGTCGGCTGGATCTTCAGGAAGATCAAGGCCCTGTCGATTGGGCCAAACTAGTCGGATGATATTCGACCATATTTTATTATTACAGTGCTCCAAAACCACAACTATAAACTTAATCAGACAACACTTATTTTCACCAAATAGCTGATAGTTTATTGTATAACTGCCGATGATAATAGATGCAATTTGACGACAAAATTTCCGTCAATTTTATCGATAAAAGAATTACCGATAAGATTTTTACTGACAGATTAATTCCATCAATAAATTCATTTACCGACCATGCTATATCTAAGTAGAATATTTAAATAAGAATAATTTACAAACCCCAAAACAAATTTAGGTTCTGTTTTGTAAACTTAATCAGCCAACATTTATTTTTATTTTTTTCCCAAGCATGTGTAACTTCAAAGCCAAGGAGAATTGTAAATGGGAGTAACAACAGACTTGACCTGGAGATAATTATAAAGAGATTGCATTCCCATGTCCCTGCCAAATCCACTCATCTTGTATCCTCCGTAAGGGCAGTCGTTATCAAAAGCAAAATAACAATTGATCCATATAATGCCTGCTCGAATTGATCTGGAGACGGTGTTAGCCACATTCAAGTCTTTAGTTATAATGCCTGCTGCTAGGCCATATCGGGTATTGTTTGCATTCTTAATCGCCTCATCAACAGTCCTGCAATCGCTTATCAAGAATTGATCAGAACATTGACAATTTTAAGGTGATCGGTTCGTTTTATAGAAAGAAAAATGACACTTATTAACTACTTTGCAGACACTTTTAATTTAGTCTTATAGTTTAGAAATCTAAATTTTAATTATTGCTGTTAAATTTTTTTATTGTTAATTATATAACTTTTCATCTAATTTTGAAACAAATTTTTACTATATTTGAATATTTTTTAGGTATTGAAATCATTTAACACGAATCAGATGAAAATGACTCAAAATTAACGGAAATATTTGAGGACATAAATTGAATCTTATTTTTTTTCAAAATTATAAAGACTAAAGTACTTGTTATGATAATCTACATGATAATTGAGTGTCATTTTCTCTCGATAAAATTCGTAAAAGACATGATTAATGTAATTATATGCTATTTCACTTCTGCATTTGTGCTGGTCTTCTATAATATGAAGATTGTTTATAAAAAAAAAAAAAACCAGGTTAATTGTTAGCGGAAAGAAAAAAACTACCCACTGATAATACTCACTTGAATTTCATCAATACCATCACAGGTCCAAAAATTTCATCCTTTGCTATTAGCATATCCTCCTGTAAAAAGATTGCAGATTAATAATTAAAGAATATAGCTGCAAATCAAGATTCCCGTTATACTTGTTAGAAAAATTTACCTTAACATTAGTGAAAATTGTGGGCTCAATATAATATCCTTTTTCGCCAATAGGATTACCCCCTGTTAATAAGATGGCTCCTTCTCTTTTGCCATGCTCAATGTAAGAAAGAATTTTATCGAACTGTTTCTTGTTAACCTGTTACAAATTTGGTTTTCGATGATGTTTAAATTTTCCTGCTACTATAAGCTCATTTAATAGGTTCATTCAATACCTGTGGTCCTTGACGAACAGCAGGATCAAAAGGATCACCAACAACCCAATCTTTCGTTTTTTCAACTAACTTCTTCTCGAATTCATCATAAATTCCTTCATGAACATAAACACGAGAACTTGCCACACAAATTTCCCCCTAAAAATTAAGGTTTTAAAAAAAACCATTAGAACAAACTAAATTACATACCCAATTAGTTACCCAATTGTACCTTGTTAAAAAGGATGCCTAGAAGAGCCAAGTCTACAGCTGTATTTACATCAGCATCATCAAAAATCAGGAGAGGTGATTTGCCTCCTAATTCTAGTGAAACTGGCTTCAAATTGCTTGTGGCTGCAGCCTGCATCACTAGACGTCCAACTTCCGTAGACCCCGTGAAACTAACCTGAGAGATACCAAGACTATCAAATTGAAAATCCAATATCCAATGAAATATTGAAGTACATTGTAATAATATTTTTCTCACTTTATCAATGTCCATATGCGAGGCAATGGCAGCTCCAGCAGTTGGTCCAAATCCAGTTACAACATTGAGCACTCCATCAGGTACACCAGCCTGAATTATATCAATTATACATGTCAATTGCTTAAAAAGGGTCTGTTTGTTTTGCACTAAATGATTTGCATAAGTAAAATTTTTTCTAGAAATAAAAATATTTTCCAGTGTTTGGTTATTGACTTAAAATATTTTTCGGAAAGTGTTTTAAATGTTGGACGCGTCCAATATTTTTTTTGAAAAATTTTAGAAATGAGCTATGGGAGTTTTGGAGAAGAAAAAAATATTTTCCATAAAATGATATATTCCGTAAGTCAATTTTTCGAGGAATGATTAAATTTTTTCATTGATCGTAAAACAGTTTGTGTAGACCAAGTTTTCCATAAAATGAAGAAAACGTTTTCCATAAAATGATGAAAACCTTTTCCAAATAAACAGAATTTGATGATCAATGTATTATTTGAGTGTTAAGGGACTTACCAGCTTGGCGAGATGAGCATAATAAAGAGCTGTAAGAGGAGTTTGCTCAGCAGGCTTGACGATCATGGTGCAGCCAGCGGCTAAGGCAGGACCAACCTTAACGAAAAACATGGTAGTAGGAAAATTCCAGGGAATGATGTGTCCAACAACGCCAATTGGTTCACGCAAAGTGTAGCCTTGTAACTCACGTGACATTTTTAATACCTCGCCGTGAATTTTATCTGCTGCGCCCGCATAGTAACGAAGGGTGTTAGCTGCCCCAGGAATGTCCGCGGCTTTGACCCAGTTGAACAATTTACCAGCATCAAGAGTTTCCAGGACGGCTAATTCTTCTATATTTTCCTCTATTAAGTCCGCAAACTTCAACATTATCCTTCTCCTCCCCTGAACAAATATTTACTATTTTAAATCAATGTCATAAAAATATTGTAATTTTATATGAGTTGTCCAAACCTGTGTAAGAAATTCTCTTTATATATATATATATATAAATGTAGGAGAGATATGTCTCTTAGAGGTGTCTTATGGGAAAGACTCAAATGTTAATGACATATCCTCTAAATTAAAAGGATGTATCTCTATATTTTTAAAGGGATTAGGAAATGGTATAACCCTTGGGAGGGTTACATCCTAAATCAAAATATGCTTATAAAGGCACTCATTCATGCCTATATAAAGAAGTCTTTAGGTTCATTTTAATTCATTCAATTTTCTGGGAAAATATAGACATATTAGAGAGTCTAAAAATTAGAGAAAGTTTCCACCATTTTTCAAGTTCAAGTTCTTGGAGAATTGAGTATTCCTTCAACAAGAATCAACTAAGTTATCCTGGGAGAACATTAGTCATAAGAAATCCGTAGAGCACCGAGGCTCTGCTAATAAATTCTTAAGGACATAAAATTACTCGACTTTGTATTCTTTTATTCTTCATCCTCAAATTAATTCCAGGTTTATCTAAGACCTTTGATCTATACAGTGTATGCATGATAATTGTTGTTGATTATTATTTTTTTATGAATTATGCATGTTTAAGTAAAAGCAATACACCTCTCCAACAATCTGATATAAATCTCATCTTTTGTCTGAATTTAGGATGAGCTGTAAAAAGTTATTCCAACTATTTTGACAGCAATTTTAATATATATGGACAATGAAGTCACTTACAGCTCCAGAAAAACGTGGCCATGGACCGTGATCAAAGGCGTCACGGGCAGCCTTGACAGCAAGATCAATATCCTCCTTATCCCCTTCTGCAATTTTTGCTATCGCTTCTCCAGTCCTTGGATCAATTGTCTCGAACGTTTTCCCTATTAGGAAAAAAAGTTAATTTATTATTTGACCCTCAAATTTATTGTAAATACTTTTGAAATAATAAAATTAATCAAAATAACAGGTATATATTTAAGTGATGATATGTCCAAAATATCATAATTAATATCAAAATAATTATCAGCATTCTTTGTCATTCTGACCTTAAGCTAAGATAATCTGATAAATTACTCCTATATATATGATCTATTAATCAACAATCACCAATGAAATGAATTTTGCTTATAAAGGAATTAGAATGAGACGATGAAGGCATCCCAGCCCTTGCTCTCCCGCATTGCTCTCTCCAGGAAATGTTTTTGCTTTGGTATTATTATTAAGTTTTGAAAATCAAAAGAGTAGATTGTAGGATTAGTTATTTTAAAACTTAAATTATTTTCAAACAATATTTTTGAAGAATAATAATATTCATATAAAAAAATTACACAAAAACTTGTACAAATTTCTGTAAGCTTATCATTTTTATATTTTGAAGATTTTCCAAAGTTCTAGAAGGTCTCGTACTATTTGTAGGTGAGTTGTCAGTTGAGGATTAATATAAAAGCCATTGTAGCTGTGGCTTTTAAGTTAAAGATAATTTTATATCATACTTATATAATAAAAATATTTTAATTTTGTTAAAAATAATTTAAAGATTTTCCAAGTCCCCGAGGGACTTCCATAAAACCATAGTAGCTAAGTTGAGGCTTAAAAATAACAGCAATTAGTAAATATTTGTAGCTGTGACTTTTAAGTTAAGATAATTTTATCTTATAATTATGCAATATTTGTTTTTAATTTTGTTAAAAATAATTCACAAAAACTACCACACCATCACCCCCAACAAATGAGACTCCGTGGCCTCCGCGCTTAGCTACATGCCAAAAGAGTCTTCAGTAATTTATAAATAATTCATACTGGAAAATCTGGAAGAGCAAATATAGAGAGATCAATGGAGTTGAAAACCTAAATGCATGAACCCTTCAAACCATCTCTTTAACTTCTTAGTTAGTTAGTTTCCATGCAAAGTATTTGAGAGATTTTTTATTTTTTATTTTTTATTTTTAAAGAATATCAAAATCTATTTCCTTATATATTACATTTCAACCCCATTCAAAACATAAATTAAACATATCTGAAATCGTGATTTTTTTAGTTTTATTATAAGAGTTAGTCAATGAAACTATCATTTGAACTTGAATAATAAAATGTCTCGAATGGTATAACACATAAAATTCCAACTCTTCTATTTTTTAAAAGTACAACACTGATGGTTGGTCGAACAAAAAAAATTGAAAGCTACCTATAACTGCCCAGGATAAATAACTGTTTAATTATAAAAATCAATAACTGACCAGGATAAATAACTGTTTAATAAAATGTCTCTAATATAAAAATCATCTAATAAATAACTGTTTAATTATTATAATAAAAAAAAATGTAAAAACCTTTCAATTCAAAAAAACAGCACATGGGCTAGCAGAACTAGAAAAGAAAACTGAAAGTGTCATCTAATCTGTCAAGTAAAAACAAAAAAGATGAAGATTTAATAAAATAAGAAAAAGTTACCATGATGCATGCCTCCCAAGGAAAGTCGGCAGAGCGACAGGCATTGCCATTTGCACATGAAACGCCCAACCGAAACACGGGCTCTCTTTGTCTCTTGTGACTTATTTTATGAAAAATTATACTAGCTGTTCTCTCTCTCTCTCTCTCTTTTTGCCAAAACTTAACAAGTTTTTCGATATAAAAAATTATAAAATGTAACAAAACGTATATAATTATAATATATTAGAGTTATTGCAACTTGCTTCCGGGTGTCTAACGATTAAGTCTTATTTGAAGTACATAATAAAAAATTAATTTAGATTTAACCTTCATCTTACATTTAAAAAATAATAATAATAGATGTGGTATTATCACATATCAAGTAAATTATGAAAATATATAAGTTAACATGAACATAAATTATAAAAAATACTTGATTTTATAGTTTAATAAAATAATAATTTCGGATAGAGTTTTTGATGTATAAATGAAATTCATCGTTCAAATCGAGGCAGAAGCGGTGGGGGAAAGAAAGAGGTCATTTGCTTGTCGATTTCAACTCCCTCGCTCCTATAAGCCTTGTATTGGCTTTCTGAAGATAGGTTTGAAATCGATTAGTCTAGTTAAGCTAATCCACTTCTTGAATCACATAAAGAAGTTCCTATCGGTCAAAGAAATGAGAATTTGGAAAAGGAATTAAAGATTACTCTCCCAAAGGGAGAGGCAGAAAAAGGGAGAAGCTAATGCTTCGAAACCTCATGGACGGGGAATAAAAGTCAACGGTCCTCACAATGAAGCTGAGAAGCCACAAATCAACGGGACTCACACATCATCACTGAATATAGATTCTTTCTACAACCGCGTTATGACGAATCAAGTAATTTTAGAATAACTCTGGTACTCAAGATAGAATAAAATGCCAATAGAATTCGTTTTATTCAATCGGCAAGTCATTATTGCCCGCTTTTGTCTCTGCTTGAAAGCTTCCGTATTCACGTGAACGGTCAGGAATCCCTACCTAATTGGAAAAAAACTGTGATTGGTTTGTTGGCATGTGGCCTAAAAAGTTAAAAGATCCAAGAAGTGCAGTCGACTGGGATTACAGCGGCTATTGAATTTGTACTTAAATTTCTCCAGATTTCTAATTTTCTTCTCTCCACAGTTTACATATTATGTACAAATAAGCTTTTAGCTTTTCTTTTGGTAAGTTACGAGAACAATAATTAGTGAGATATGACCCAGAAATGGATGGGTGAAGAAACTAATGATGAATCTTACTCTTAAGTAAAAATTAATATGAGTCTCATTTGAAAGCTACGATTAATCTCCAAAGAAAAACAATAATTAGTGAGATATGACCCAGAAATGGATGGGTGAAGAAACTAATGATGAATCTTACTCTTAAGTAAAAATTAATATGAGTCTCATTTGAAAGCTACGATTAATCTCCAAAGAAAACGAGTGTGCATGATAGTGGCGGAAGAAATGATTAAAAGAAAATTGAAATGAAAATTAGCTAATTAATTAAAGTAATAATTGAACTAACAATAATTAAAAGAGTTGAGGATGATTGAGAAACCTGAAACAGAATCAATAAATTCTCCGTTAATGAACAGCTTCGTGAACTTGATCTCCGGCATCTTGAATGTAGACTTGCAGCTTCCATTGCTAAGACCCTCCATCTCTCTCTCTCTCACAGCCAAAGTTTATTCTATGACTTATATATTCTGTTGGCCTTGTGCTCTGTCTTGAAAGCTAATTGTACCACACATATATACGCCAATATGTTTTTAAATTATATATATGTATTAGTTATTATTGGTGATAAGAAATATACATACACATACATATTATTCTCAATGGATTAAAAAAATCACATTGAAAATTGTAATTTATTGTTAGGAAGTGTACGGCTCAAATTTGGGCCAATAGCCCAAATATCATTATATCTCAGGCCCACGCATCACACTTGTATCATAACAGCATCTTGGGCCACTACCACGCCCAATCAAAGTGGGTTCCACTCATTGGATAATCAAGTCTACCCTCAAAGCTCGTTTATAGGCCCATGAGTTCATCATACATACCCCAAAGGATAGAGCTTACACGACTCAAACGATCTACAACAGACCATACTCATGCTACTCAATGTCCCAGCTAAAAATATATGAGCAATGTCTCAGTCGACGTTGCTATATATTATGCAGTATCCTAGTAGACTTGGTCTGCTAGTCTACACACGACTAATCCTTTCTTGATAAGGAAACTAAGTGTTTGGATTGAGACATAACACTAACAAACACAATGATATAAGCCAAATATTATAGGGATTACACATAATCCCGGATATCTAGGCACTTCTAATTCAACCCTGATTAATTATCCTTTCCTAAATGGGCTTGGAATACAACTCTTCCAAGGAATCCTAATCGGACTTCAAAGTTATTTCAAAGCTTATAAATGAGAGGGGATCCAAGGGGTTGATTCATTCAAGTTTTGGCTCTCACACTCGAGATCTTAAAGAATTCATAACCCCCTAAACACTAGCCTACTGCCCTCACGACAATCTATGAAAATCGAGGCAACATTTTGCCTTGTTCTCCTCCCTTTTGCACTCATCACCATCATTGATTTAGGCGTCGGGGTACCTACGGCATCCACCACACCTGTGGATAGTTACTCCACGCTCACTTTGTCTTATTTTGCAGGATCGCTGGTGCCACCAATATACAAAATCTCGATTGTAGGCCGAAGGTGAAATTCAGTGTCTACAATTTGGCACCTACTGTTGGGTTCTAACGATTCGTAAGAAGCAAAGATGTCTCAGTCTACAGTTCCCAGATCACTCATTGCTTCCGGCAATGAGAACACCTCAGACTCTGTGTCTGCTCAATTAGATGCCCTTCAAGAACACCTACGAGCATTGGAGGAGGAAAACCTCGCAATGTAGAGCACCAACATCAGCTTCTAGAGGCAATTGGACCATATGGCCTCGACTTTTAAGTGGCGAGGATCCAAGGCCACCCCAACAGTCATGTCATTCAAACCAATCTCTTGGGGGCATTCGACGATGTGGCTGGCAACGATCCCCCACCAGAGGACCATTCACAGAATCATCAACCGCCCAACGACTCCCATCCGGTGGACCCAAGGCAACAAGTCGCTTTTAGCATGTAAAATGAATTGGAAAAGTTGAGCTGGGACGATTCTCTCCAGCCTACCTGGGGTGAGGCTATCGGTGTAGGAAAAGCCAATCCGAGATGATATCAGATACCCATTTTCCTGGAGGCTATCACTTCCGTAGAGCTACAACGGAAGTTCAACCCCCCAGACAATAGGCTATTTGATGGATCCACGAACCCGAATGACCATATTGTCCATTACAAATAGAAGATGATGTTTATGGTCCTTGCGCCAAATTAATGGGAGGCTGGAATATGTAGAGGGTTCAGAGAGACGCTCACAGGTCCAGCCTTCACTTGGTTAATCAACCTCCCCCACAGGTCAATGAGATCGTATCAGGAGTTAGCAAACAAGTTCGTGGAACACTTTACAAGCTCTTACAAAATCTAGAAGACCAAAAATGACCTTAATGCGATCCATCAATGGAAATGAGAGTCTTCACGAAGCTATGTGGCCCGCTTCAACAAGGAAATGATCTCCATACCAAACCTCCACCAACCGATGGCTGTAGAAGCTTTCCGCAACGACCTTCTCGCCGACAGTGGACTCAACAAGAAATTGACAAAGTTTCGATGCTACACGATGGATCAAGTTTTGGCTTGAGCTCAAATTGAGATTCTGTGGGAAGATAACAAAAGGAACAAAAAGCAAGACGGCCCCGGTAGCCGTCACGAGGAAAAAGCCCTGAATCCCCCCAAGCAGCCTAAGGACTTCGATGATAGGGCCGGTAGACTAGAGGATTCCACGAACTCGGGAGCATCGACCGCTCAACTGGGATTAAAAGCGCAGACCCTCATCCTACGTGGTTCGAAGTTAATCCTCACCAAACATGCCAAAGCTCTCAAACTAGGACTTTAATGTGTCTTCCTAGGACTCAGTTTCAATCCTCAAGAAAATGGGAAACGAAGTAAAATGGTTGGCTCGCCTAATGGATGAGTCGTTTAAGAAAGGCACGAGCAAATGGTGTGAGTTCCATCAACACTACTAGTACATGACAGCTGATTGCGGCGCCCTAAGATTAGAAGTTCTTGAGGTACTAAACAAATGGTACTTTAAGGATTTGATTATTGAGAAAGGCAAGGCTACCTTGGCTGAAAGAGATGAGAAAGGCAACAGAGAAGAGGGCCCCCCTTCAACCGCTTCCAATCAACAACACTGTGAACCTCATCTCTAGTGGATCAGAAATCAGCGACATCTCTTACTCAGCTGCCAAGCGACATGCGAGGGAAGTCGTGGTTGGAACGTCCCAACCTACAAATTCGTTTGAAGATGTATTTACCAACTTGACCATCAAATACAACCGATGACAAGAGTTCAGACTTGACAAACCCCCATCACGACGCTCTAGTCATTTCTTTACAAGTAGCCAATTTTATGATTAAGTGAGTACTGGTAGACACCGGTTCTTCAGCCAACATAATCTTCACCACGACTCTAATGGACATGGTCATGGAATTAAACAAAATCAATCGGCGGTCAACTATGCTGATTAGCTTTAGTGGGGAGCAAAAGTTTACCACATGAGAGATCTCACTCCCATTATATGCATGGGGATCAACAAAATGACTATATAATAATAATAATAATAATAATAATAATAATATCGTTTACTCTACTAAAAAAAAAAAAAAGTATTAAAGACGGAATATGATTTAAATAATCTAAGGTCGCTATGAGATACGTAAATCCCAATTTGTCAATTTTTGGGGTCAACTGGGATGAAATTAATATATCTAATTATTTTGATTATTTATAAATTAATGCAATGAAAATGAAAGGCTGCCGTTCTTGGCATTATGCAGTGAGGGGCTGAGAGCTCTAGATGCCTTGACTTCTCAATTTTGATCAGCTACAGATGGCCTTACAAATCATATTTTTCCAGCTAATAAAATTTGTCTTATGCGGTAATGACTAATGAATTAAGGGAGACTACAATTTTCTCCCTAGTTAACTTATGTCGAGATCGGCTACCCCACTTAAGCGCTGGTTGCTGTTTTTTGTTGTTTTTATTTATATTTCCGATTATATTGTCTACTACTTATTCCAGTTTTTTTAATATCACAAAAGGGTTTAAAAAAAATCTAACAAATATTTTTAAATTTGGAATAAAATCTAACAAGATAATTAATATTTTTGCCACCCAAGATGGAGCATTGAGGGAGGTAAGTCCTAAGCAGTGACGGATCTATTAAGGGCGCACAAATAATAATTTTATTTTATATTTTATAAATTTATTATATAAATATGTATTAGAAAATAGTAATAATTTGTTGACGGCTGATTTTGGTCTCAGGGGCAATAAGGGTTTTTTTACTCCCGAGACAATCCTCCTCCAACTGTGAATTTGTTTTGTTTATGGGAAACCAAAAGTAAATTTGACAAAAGATAAGTAAATTCACCAATCAACAAAGAGATTTAACGTGGTTCAGCGGATCGGATCCAACCTACATCCACGGGCACAGAACGGACGATGTTTTATTACCGAAATATGTTTCTCTGATATGTTTTGTGTTTACAAATCTAATTCTCTCTTGTTCTCTTCTTAACTCCCTCTTACAAGCACGCTTTCCCATCCTATTTATAATAGCAAAGAAACAGTTTTCTTTTTCCCATAAGAATTCTTAGTCGAAACTACCTTCACTTCATTTATCCTATTAGGACACTGACTTATCAATTTTTCCCCATGAAAGTAGGATAACTTATCTTCTTATCCGTAAAAATAGGATGTCTTATCTTCTGGAGCATATCTCGCCATATTCTCGGTCTTCATGAGGTCGGTCATAATGGTCTTTTGAACTGAGAATGCTGTTATCGATCTGATAATGCCCGACCATCCGATCTGGAGTGGTCGGTTACCGATCATAAAGTGCTCGGCCCCTTACTGTTGGCTTTTAGTGGTCGGGTCGGCATTAATGATCTTGACAAAGAAGGAAATTACCTTTTTACCTCTACCGTATTGCTTAAATATCATAAGGCCTGAAAATACCGCCAACATCTGTCCCCTAGTTCTCGGTTCCAACGAGTATACAAGTTGGTGCCAGAAACTATATAAGAAGAATAGTACTCCTGATGGAGTGACGGCTGACCTTTGTGAGGAGAAGTTTATTGGCCTGTCACCACCACGTCCTCGGTACAACCAAGATGCTCGGTCTGACTTCTTTTCCCTGTAATAACTTTTTACAATCATATTTATATATGTATTTTTATGTGTTTCTATTCCACTTTTTTTTTATCTTTCATAATTTGCTCCGATTGCTTTCCTGTAAACGATCACTGGAGGTCCGGCCGTGAGGGGACAACCCGAGCCGAAAATAAGATCATGTAGTGGAACGAAACCCGACTCCGAGCTAGGAGAAACACTTGGCTCTGGGGGAATGTTATGTCCCCAGTTCGAAAAGACAGACTCGGTGGGACGTAACCTGACCCCGAGCTGAGAGAAACATGATGGCCTCGACGGAACGAATCCAGCCCGATCTGAATAACTAAGTGGCCTCGGCGGAATGAATCCAGCCCCGAGCCGAATAACCTGAAGAGGCCTCGGCGGAACGAATCCAGCCCCGAGCCGAATAACCTGAAGAGGCCTCGGCGGAACGAATCCAGCCCCGAGCCGATAATACAGACAGAGGCCTCGGCGGAACGATTCCAGGCCTGAGCCAATTAACCTGAAGAGGCCTCGGCGGAACGAATCCACACCCGAGCCGATAATACAGACAGAGGCCTCAGCGGAACGATTCCAGCCCCGAGCCAATTAACCTGAAGAGGCCTCGGCGGAACGAATCCAGACCCGAGCCGATAATACAGACAGCTGCATCGGCGGAACGATTCCAGCCCCGAGCCAATGACACAAGCAGCGGCCTCGGCAGGACGAGTCAAGCCCCGAGCCGACTAATCCTTGGGACGTATTCAGATGGGAAGTGAATCAACCTATGAAGTCCTATCGGATTTGGCACGGGCATCCCTTTGCCAGACCTGCGAAAAAGCAAAAATAAAACTATGGAAAATAAAATTAAAAAACGGGGGTGACTTAACACTTATCCCAAAGAAACAGCACGGATGCCTCAAAACAGCGTCCTGTCCGAGGTCTCCAAAACACAATTCTGAATTTTTCAATTCAGAGTCCCGACGAACCAGGATTTGGGTCAAAGAGCGTTTAGAATGGTAAGGGCACATTCCTCTATACGTCAGGTCATTATGGAGCCTGCGTTTTGTTCGAGGGCTCATCCTTACAATGCTGGAGCAGGCATACGCCACGAGGGTACAATCCATCCCCGTACTATGCTTCTCACAGGCCCGAATGACCAAATAGGTAGGGATCAAAGAGTGTCCGAAACATTAAGGGCATGCTCCTCCTTATGTTCGGTAACACTGGAGCAAGCAGACGCCACGAGGGCATAATCCCTCCTCGTGCTATGCTTCTCACGGATCCGAATGATCAAATTGCATAATCCATCCTCGTGCTATGCAGACGCCACGAGGGTATAATCTCTCCTCCTGCTATGCCCAATAACAACTTTACAAGCCTAAATCCAATTTAAGCCCAATTAATTAAATTACAAAAATTCCAAATTTCATATTTAATTAACCAAAGTGTAATGCCATAATTAATCACCCAAATTAAAGTTATCATCACATGAATATTCCAAATATCATGTTCTATTATATGCTTAACTCCGGGCTTATCATCACATGAATATTGATCCAATCAATATTTCATGAAATTGATCCAATCCAACTTCAATTAAACATCATTTAAGCATACTCAATCAAGTAATTTTATTAAATCATGCTCAAAATCAATTTACCCAATTTTAACCCTAAATTCAAGTTTCATACTCAACTTCGCTCTGATACCATTGTTGGAGTTTCTACGGTCCCGAGGATCGAATAAAGCCATGAAACATAAGTGCGAATACACGAAGAAGTTGCGGAATACTTACATCGATCGGCTGAGGCGATGCGAGGAACAACAAAAACTTTTTCTGCCCTCCTTGGTGCTCTCGGCAGTGCAGTTTTTTTGTCTCCAAGAATTCGGCAATGGTGATTCCTCCAAGCTCCAAGCTTTTGGTTGGTGATTTCAAGCTCATAAGTGGGTTTCCCTATCACCTTTTCAAGACTCTATTGTGTGCTAGCACTTAGGAATTTTTGCCACAAAAATCCATTAGCTTCTCCTTGGCTCACGGTGAAACCAGTGAAGGAAGAATAAAAATTATGCCCTTTGGGCGTGAAGATGGAGATAAGAAATAGAGAGGAGAGTTGTTTGTTAATTGTTGGTAGTTGGCAAAAATGTGTATCTAATACACATATGAATTTCCAAAATTCATTTTCCTTATTTTGCTTTCCAAAAGTCAAAGGCTTTAAGCCATCCAATAACTACATCAACTATTCACATCACAAGGACTACACATCACATCACTCAAAGTGACAAGTGATTTGACGCTTGATGTGACTAGCGATTTGACGCTTGAAGTGACTTGAGGGCCGCACTTGAATTCGAAATGCGAGTGCGCTCGCAAACACTCTCGGGGCTCGGGTTCGCTAATTCCAAATTAATGAATTTTCGGTTGCGGTTGCGACTAATTAAATAATTATGCCTAGCAAATCACTATTCACGTCGCTAACGAATTAATTCTAAATTAATTCGTTCGCCCGAATTAAAATCTAATTTCAATTCCGCGTCGAAATCCAATTTCGTATAATATATCGAATATATTATTTTATCGATTAATTCCAAATTAATCGTTTTCTGTCTTTTTATATTAATATTTTATCCCAGATAAAATATCTTCGTGATTAATCCCAGATTAATTTTCTCTCTCTTCTAATTAATCCCAGATTAATAAAGTGCGAGTCATACGTCATCAGCGAATCTTCGGGAAGCGACCCATGAGATCCCCGGATATGTTGGCAGTAAATCCGGTCGTCGGACTATCCGAACACGTAAGTACCTAGTACTACGTTTATACTGATTTACAAGACAAGGTTGGCTTCTAGCAAAGCGTCATGCCTACCCAATTCTCCAGAAATATCCTTACAGGAATATGTGATCTATATCAGGCGTAGTATACGTAGTATTGCGTATTTCGATCCAGCATCGGATGTCACATGCAAGGCCTGGGGCTGGAAATGTGTCTGTCCCGTACGAAGTACATATCGGATCTCTGGTAACTAGTCTCTATAATCGGATAAACATGACCTAGTCATAATATCCCGATAGCTGCAGCATATAAGAGAACGAGTTATGTATCCTACGTGATCATCATCTCCACTATTACTGGAGTGATACTTCTGTCTTGACATCACACCCAATACACTACGATTCTCAATATACCCAGAAGAGGCGTACACAGAACCTGTTAAAGCCCTGGATGACCAAAACCAAAGTACATTGATTGTCGCAAGTATTAGCGGTGCAAATCTCAGGTTAATACCAAATACACCTACCCTGATTCGGACTTCCATAGACACATAGTAATACTACCAATGGAATTCCGAGGGGTCTATCCAGAGCGAATCTGTTTTCCATACCATCGGTAAAACACAACCTCCTACTACACTTGCATGAGTATCCTATACCCAAATATATGAGAACTATGCTGTTATGCCCTCACAATGTGCACAAGTGTAATACTAGTCTTTTACGCATTATCGATGTCTGATCTCGATAATACTCTGACTATGGATATTTAATGATTAAACCATCGTGGATTGATACTGTCTCATATCATCTTAATCCGAAACTAATCATATGGACCTTCTATCATTTATACATCTTGGTGATCTAATCACAAATGATAAAAGAGCAATTTCCTTTGTCACATAGTTAATTTGTACAACAACACCATAATCTATACAAATAGTGACGCTATATGTCATAATTGTCTAACACAAATAGGTAGGGATCAGAGAGTGTCCGAAACATTAAGGGCATGCTCCTCCTTATGTTCAGTAACACTGGAGCAAGAAAATGCCATGAGGGCATAATCCCTCATCGTGCTATGTTTCTCACGGATCCGAATGACCAAATAGGTAGGGATCAAAGAGTGTCTGAAACATTAAGGGCATGTTCCTCCTTATGTTCGGTAACACTGGAGCAAGCAAACGCCATGAGGCCATAATCCCTCCTCGTGTATGCTTCTCACGGATTTGAATGACCAAATAGGTAGGGATCAAAAAGTGTCTGAAACATTAAGGGCATGCTTCTTCTTATGTTCGGTAACATTGGAGTAAGAAAACGCCACGAGGGCATAATCCCTCCTCGTGCTATGCTTCTCACGGATCCGAATGACAAAATAGGTAGGGATAAGAGAGTGTCTGAAAAATTAAGGGCATGCTCCTCCTTATGTTCGGTAACACTGGAGCAAGCAAACGCAACGAGGGCATAATCCTTCATCGTGCTATGCTTCTCACGGATCCGAATGACCAAATATGTATGGATCAAAGAGTGTCCGAAACAATAAGGGCATGCTCCTCCTTATGTTCGGTAACACTAGAGCAAGCAAACACCACGAGGGCATAATCCCTCCTCGTGCTATGCTTCTCACGGATCTGAATGACCAAATAGGTAGGGATCAAAGAGTGTCCGAAACATTAAGGGCAAGCTCCTTCTTATGTTCGGTAACACTGGAGTAAGCAAACGCCACGAGGGCATAATCCATCCTCGTGCTATGTTTCTCACGGATCCGAATGACCAAATAGGTAGGGATCAGAGAGTGTCTGAAACATTAAGGGCATGCTCCTCCTATTTTTACATTCTTCCCAGGTCCGAAAAGTTCCATCACCTCTAATTCTTCGACTGCCCCTAGTTAGGCAACTTTCTTTGGCCGAGGACCCGGATACTTACTTGCTTCTTCCTCATCTTCGTTCCCTTGTCTTTTCCGGGTACCCACTTCAATGCAAAGGGTTTCCATTGAGAGGGTGGCAAAACAGCTCCGAGCCACCTTCTGACTTCCGCACACGATTCCAATCCCATCCCGGGTGGGGAACTTTAACTTTAAGTAATATCAAGACATTGCAGACTTTTTCTTCATCATGAAAGGTCGACCAACAATGACCTGGTAACTGCTCATGCAATCTACCACCGTGAAATTCATCATAACCGTCCGAGTCCGGGGACGGGTTCCGATCTTCATTGCTAATTATATCCTTCCTAATGGAATGACCGTCGAGCCCCCGAAGCCTTATAGGGGAGTCCCATCATCGGTTAGAGCCGCATACTCCACTCCAAGGCCGTCCAAAGCCTCATTGGAGATTATATCCACTACACTCCTGGGATCCACTAAGATTCTATCTACCTCAGAACCGCAGATTATCGCCTTGATTATTAATGCATCATCGTGGGGGAAACTCACCCCTCGAGCATCCTCATTCGTGAACATTACTGGCACTGACCGACCACCTTGTATTCCGGAGGCCCGTTCTGTTTCTAACACTTCCAACCCCCGAGTTTGACTATAGTTTTTTCTTGACCGGTTAGAGTCCCCGACCAGTGTCTTTCCCCCTGCAATGGTGTTCACCTGTCGGCAATGTGACCTCTGTCTGGTCGCCATAACTTCATGGTCAATATAGTTATTCAAATACC
Organism: Zanthoxylum bungeanum; assembly: GCA_019454045.1. NCBI lineage: Eukaryota > Viridiplantae > Streptophyta > Magnoliopsida > Sapindales > Rutaceae > Zanthoxylum > Zanthoxylum bungeanum. The sequence continues at coordinate 50,427 of SKCR01044534.1, read as the reverse complement.
CATTTCGCGCCAGGTCTTCCATTTGCTCCCGCAAGTCTTTACATCCGTCCGTCGTATGCCCCTCAAATTATGATGTATGTAATATGATTTTTTATTCCTCATGTCCGGTGGGAATATTCTGACGTGAGGCTCTATGAAGATGCTCTTTTCCTGGATTTCCATGACGATTTGCCCCAGCAGTTTATTCAGAGGAATGTATGCCTCTTCCCGGGCCACATGGTTCACCTGGGCTGAGATTCTCTTTATTGGGTCATCCCGAGGTATTGGCTTGAATTCCCTTCGCCTCGGGGTGGATTTTTGAACTCCCTATCTGGCCTGCGAGGAGCTTCTGCCCTCGTCGTCCTCTCCCTGATAGTTGTCCCCCTCCGGGTGATTCTCTCATCATCTTCCAACAAAACAAACTTCCGGGCTGTTTCCAGAGCGGTGGCATAATCCGGTGTACCCTGGATCCTCAAGTGGGTCCACAGCTTTCCGATCTTTAAGGCTCATTTCAAAATCTCCAAGGCCTCGAGCGACTCATATCCCCCGACCTCGAGCACCATGCTATGGTACCGCTCAATGAAAACCTTCAGGGGTTCATCGTCCCCCTGTTTCATGAGCCTCAATTCCCCAATTGTCTTCTTTGGGATGCAGGCCCCTTTGAAGTTCCGAACAAATGACTTTCTTAGTTGCGCGAAGCTTCCGATGCTCCCTAGGGCTAGACTTCTGAACCACAGAATGGTAGATCCCCATAAATTTAGGGGGAATACTTTGCAAACGGCATCCCCTACTACTCTTTGGACCTCCATCAATAGGACAAAACTTTCAATATGAGATTTTGGATCAGTGTGGCCTTTGTAGGGCGTCATGGACGGCATGTTGAATCATTTTGGGAACTTTACTGACCTTATTTCTTCAGTGATGGGGGATTCAGCCTCGTCATCCCGAGCTTCTCCCGTATCAGTTTTGGGGTTCACTCCCCACTTGGCCATTTATTTTCTTAACCAAGATTTTATATTGTCATCTGTGTTACCGTGCAGCCTCTTACGGCCTTCTTTGCGTCTGTCACCCCAGGTGCGGCGTTCCTCATGACTTGAGATTTCCCGTCCAGTTTCACCATACTTCTGTCTCCCCTTCTGGTGTCGCGGGGGCCATCATAGGAAGAATATGGCGACTGTCTCCCCTCTTCTTCTTCCCACGTATCCTCCGTTTGTAAATCTTTTTCTACCACTACGGACCTCATCCCGTAGGGACCCTTCCTCCTAGGTTCATCGTCATCACTCACATCTGCAACCCTTTTTCCTTCCGCTATTTTGCCTCTCCTCTGACTGGTTCCGGCTTCAAGTCTCTCATTCTTCCATCCTCTCCAGTCTGTTCATCATGGATTTCAAAAGGATTTGATTTTCCTCCATATCTTTCCTCATATTTTCCTCCATCTTCTCCATCCAATCCGCTGTTGAACTCCCTGACGACCGGTGATTTCCACCTTATGCCATTGTCTTACTACTCGTGCTACTTTTTGTTGGAGCTCCCCACAGACGGCGCCAACTGTTGACGGCTGATTTTGGTCTCAGGGGCAATAAGGGTTTTTTTTACTCCCGAGACAATCCTCCTCCAACTGTGAATTTGTTTTGTTTATGGGAAACCAAAAGCAAATTTGACAAAAGATAAGTAAATTCACCAATCAACAAAGAGATTTAACGTGGTTCGGCGGATCAGATCCAACCTACATCCACGGGCACAGAACGGACGATGTTTTATTACCGAAATATGTTTCTCTGATCTGTTTTGTGTTTACAAGTCTAATTCTCTCTTGTTCTCTTCTTAACTCCCTCTTACAAGCACGCTTTCCCCTCCTATTTATAATAGCAAAGAAACAGTTTTCCTTTTCCCATAAGAATTCTTAGTCGAAACTACCTTCACTTCCTTTATCCTATTAGGACACTGACTTATCAATTTTCCCCATGAAAGTAGGATAACTTATCTTCTTATCCGTAAAAATAAGATGTCTTATCTTCTGGAGCATATCTCGCCATATTCTCGGTCTTCATGAGGTCGGTCACAATGGTCTTTTGAACTGAGAATGCTGCTATCGATCTGATAATGCCCGACCATCCGGTCTGGAGTGGTCGGTTACCGATCATAAAGTGCTCGGCCCCTTACTGTTGGCTTTTAGTGGTCGGGTCGGCATTAATGATCTTGACAAAGAAGGGAATTACCTTTTTACCCCTACCGTACTGCTTAAATATCATAGGGCCTGAAAATACTGCCAACATAATTAAATAACACTAATAAATATATTTATTTATTAATTTTTTAAGTTTTACTTTTTTAATATAATATATAGGTTCAAGTCCAAATAGTTAAAAAAAATCAAATACACACTTTTGCATCAATCTTATTCTTAAACATGTCTAAATTAAATAATAATAATAATAATAATAAAAAAAAAATAAAAATAATAATCCATCTTTCTATAATTCTCTAATCTCTACCGATTTCTTCATTTCCCTTCAATTTGTTTTTATTTTTATTTTTCACTACTAACAATAACAAGCAATCAACGGTTCAATATTTGACTATATTTTTTTTTTAAATCCACTCATTTATGTGTTTTTTCATTTGCAAAGGAATAAGGATTCCATTACATTTAAATTAAAAAAAAAAAAAAACATGTTTATGCTTAGGTTTGGTTATTGAACTTCTAATTTATGAATATATTTGTAGTGATTTTTTTACTAAATTACATCATGTACAGTTGTAATGTATAAAATATTCATATATCAATATAAATATAAATATTTTTTTTATATATCTTTGTCCTCACTGACTTGATTTTCTGAATACGTCATATATATATATATATATATATATATATACTTGTCGAAATGCCAGAACCACATGTCTTCTTGATCTGCCCTTGGAAGTCTTATCCTTAAAATTTGGTCAGCATCCTTTTGGAGAAAATATTGATGCAGCGGATCTTCATTCCATAAGTTCCCCTCCTTAATCAGCATCTTTACCTTGGCATCAACTGGTAGCGTCTGAGGGCTGAAGAGCCTGAAAGTGTGAGTCCGCGGCAACTAGTTGCTGTGATATACCAATGCCTTTAGATAGGGTGTATGAGCATTTTTGTTGGCCTAAGATGCGTAGGCATGTAAAGCATACTGTAGTACTTGCATTGCATGTAGAAAGGCTAAATCTAAGGTCTTTACCTCATGGATTGTATATACACCTTTATCAGTTCCGACAAAATCTTAGATTGACATTTCAATGGATTTTGTACTAGGATTACCGAGGACTAAAAAGAGTAGGGATTCCATTTTCATTGTTGTGAATAGGTTCAGTAAGATGACACATTTCTTAACATGTCATAAGACTGACGATGCTACGCATATTGCCTTACTATAAAAAGGTTATACCTTGTTATTTTATTAAAAACAACTAATAATAAACATATTTTTTGAGATAATTTCGTGAGGCATCCTCTTGTCTTCTTGAAATAACTATAACTCATCAAAGTCTTGCAAACTTTGGGGCGTTTTCTTGCAACCTAGGTTCTTGAATCTAATATTCAACGGGTTTAGGGATTCTAATATATCAATAATTTCTAGATGTCGTCACATAAACCCATAGGTATCTTAAACACACTCATAGCATATATGGGCACCGCTTGCGCAATAATTTTAATTAACATTTCTTTCCCCCCAGGCTGAAAAAAACCTGTTTTTCCATCCAGAAATCTTCCTCATCACCCGAAGTTTTAAGTCATTGAATTTTTTTTTTCTTTTTTTCCCACTATTAATGACAACCTCAAATACTTTTCTTTCATAGATACTTCATTCAGATCAAAGATTGTTTTAATTTCTGCAGCCATTGACTTGCTTGTATCAGGGCTAAAAAAAAAGACTTGGCATAGTTGAAAATTTATCCGGAAGCAGCCTCATAACACTCAAAAATGCATTTCAGGTTACGACAACTCTGATTTGTAGCTTATGTTAAGATCAAGATATCGTCCGCAAATAACATATGGGTAAAAGTTAGATTTTTGCTAAAAGTGACTCCCCTAATATACTTCTTGGATTCGGCTGCTCGCAATAGATTAGAAAAAGCTTCAGCATAAATAAGGAATAGATATGGCGACATCAGACATCTCTGTCTTAATCTCCTTTGTGGTCTAAACTTTCCTTTAGATTCTCTGTTAATTATAACTAAGAAAGAGGTTGTCGTGATGCACCTCATTATCAACTGCACACATATATTTGTGAATCCCATTTTCTCCATAGCGCTCTGTAGGAAAACTCATTCGACTATGTCATAAGCCTTATTTATGTCGAGCTTTAATGCCACCATCCCCTCTTCCCCCTTTTTATACTTATGATTTTATGAAGATATTCATATCCAATTATCACATTGTCTAAAATTAACTTGTAATGTACAAATGCACTATGATTATCTGCCCGAGATACTGCTTCAATCTATTTGATATCTTCTTAGCTAGCACCCTATAGATCACATTGCAGAGATTTATATGTCTGTAGTCCGCCATTTTCTCCGGCTTCTGCACTTTTGGAATGAGAGCTATGAATGTGTGATTGAAAACACATCACCTTCATTGTTTAGGATCTCCTGGCAAGTTCTGAGAACACCCTCTCTAACTGAAGACCAATGCTTCTGGTAGAAAGCCACTCAAAAGCTATCTGCCTCTAGGGCTTTTAGCGGGTTCATTTGCATCAAAGCCTTGGTTATCTCATATGTAGTAAAAGACTGCTCCATATCCAACCTCATTTCATCAGTTATTTTCCTAGATCTATCCCTAAGAGCAGACTCCAAATCTTCCACTGATGGGGATGTTGTCGAGAAAAGAGTCATAAAGTAGTCACACGTCACATTTGTAATTTCTTGAATCTTCTCCACTTTTCTTCCATTCACATCTCTACCAGACTTCTAATCCTGTTCTCTTTTTTTTTCCAGGCTAAGGCTTTTGTATGAAAATATTTTGTATTTCTATCTCCCTCATATAACCACGCTACCCGAGACCGTTGTTTCCAATATACCTCATCATCTTGGAGATAGTTGTGTATTTGGTTCTCAATGCTTCTGTTATTGTTATCCCGGTTGTGTTGTTGGCCTGCTTTTCTATTTTCTTTTAATTGTTTCATCAACTTTTCTATCCGTTTTTTCCTGCCCCGAAACTATTTGGAACAAGTTTCTAGAATTTCAAAAATTATACACTGTTAGAACGCCATTTCAAGTTTCTGGTCTCCAAAATCCAAATGTCACATTCATTTTTCCAGTTATGTATCCAAAGTATTATTTCACCTACATAAGAAATAAAAATCACAATAAAAATATATATAACATAAATTTAATTATTATTTCACAAATGTGCTAAATTAAGGGATTAATGAAACTACAATTGTAAAATGATTAGTTTTCCTTTTAATAAACATACACTTTTTAGTGTTTATCAATTATTCAAGTGTATTTAGCTGTCATCCATAGATATAGGATTCAGTTTATAACCTTCCTATAGTTTGTAGGATCTTCAACTATTCTTGGTTATGTATTTATACAGTTGTTTAGCTGTCACCCATAGATATAGGATTCAGTTTGTAACCTTCCTAGTTTATAGGATCTTCAACCATCCTTGATTATGTATTTATACGGTTGTTCTATTAATAAGAAACATTAAGCTTTTGCACTCTATTATGTATAACAAATAGAGATAAGAGAAAATCTTGAATTTCGATTAAGATTCAATATTGATGAACACTAAAAAATGCACACTTATTAAAGGAAAAATTAATCATTTTATATTTGTAGTTTCATTAATCCCCTTAATTTAGCATATTCGTTAAATAATAATTATATTTATGTTTTATTGTGATTTTTATTAATTGTGTAGGTAAAAAAATGATTATGAAGCTCACAGAAAAAATAGATATGAGATGTGAATTCCAGAACCTATAAAATCTAAAAGAGCGTGACAGCTAGATTCAAATCGGACTTAGAAAATATTCACCGTGTTTATATTGGCGACAAAATGAGCATATGATGTATTTACCCACAAATGTATTATTATTATTATTATTATTATTATTATTATTATCATCATCATCATTATTATGATAATATATATATTTATATAATATATATAATATATTTTGGAGGTGTTGGTGGTATAGTGTCATTAAACGGAAAAAAAGCATGCATTAAACAATCAAATCCAGAACATAAAAGTAGATCTATGCAAAACCCTAAAACTTGATATATAAAGAAAACCTGGAAAATGTGAAAAACGAATCCAAGTCGAGATCTCTATGTCTTTAAGAACTTATTAGCCTCCGTCTCTGGTGCTCAACGAATTCGAAATGGTCAATGTTCTCCCAAGATTCCTTGGATACTTCTTGTTCAATGAGCACTCCTTAACAAGTGTTTGAACTTGGAATATGGTGGAACTCTCTCTTATAAAAAAACAATGGAAAATTGGCACACAAAATTCAGATTATGTATATCATTTTAGAATGAACATGGGGCCTTCTTTATAAAGGCATGGAATGGTGCCTTGAGAGCACTTTTTGGGTTGTGGTGCAACCCTCCAAATGGTTATACCCCTCCCATGCACCCATCCCATCCAAAAAACATATCAATCATATTAATATTAGAAGAATTTTCAACAATCCCCCACAATTCTTCAAATATTCATGCAGACACTTGAAGGAGTTACCGTGAAATAAAACTTCATCGAAATAGGAAGCTTTCGCCTTGAACCTTTCCTAGTGAATGACAATCGGATTTACTTGGCAAACCAGTGACCCATAGTATTGAACTGTTTTGTCGTTGGTGTAAACCAAGATAATCGCCAACACACAGCTTTACTTCGACCATTTCCCGTTCTACGATTGTGTTCATTTCGGCCCTGAACAGCTGTCCTGGATTCATCAAGCACTTTAGGGAGATCAGCCTGTAAAATCCCAAGGAAGCGGCCTCACTTCTTACTTGAAATATGTGATCTACTATGAAGAGGTAATTATGCATTTACCCCATTAGGACTCATCTCCTAATATAGTGATCATTAAAAGCCTTAATTTATCCTAACATTGACAGACATCACTCAGTGTCATTATCGGAATGGGAAAGAGTACAAACTCTTCAGTGTTTGTTTTGAATTGCACAAAGTTTCAGTTGTTTCTTTTGAACCTAGATCTTGGGATCTCCAGTCAGTTAGGTTGGGTTTCCACAGTGACAATTCTTAATTTATAGGCTTCAAGCCATTCCCATCGATGACTTCTCAACTTGCTCTCTAGGTAAACCTTTAGTAAGTGGATCCACTAGGTTTTCCTTCGACTTAACATAATCGATCGATATTATGCCACTTGAGAGCAGTTGACGTATGATATTATATCTCCGACGTATGTGTCGAGACTTACCATTATACATTGTATTTTGGGCTCTCCCAATAGTCGATTGGCTATCACAATGTATGCTTATCGCTGGCACCGGTTTGGGCCAACTAGGAATATCCTCCAGGAAATTTTGAAGCCATTCTGATTCTTCCGCTGTTTTGTCTAATGCTATGAACTCTGATTCCATAGTAGACCGAGCAATACAAGTTTGCCTCGAGGATTTCCATGACACGACTACATTACCAAGTGTGAAAACAAATCCACTTGTAGATTTGGAATCCACTGTATCTTTCTAGAACGGCAGAATATCTCTCATAATGTAGCTCATATTTTGAAGTTTCTCTCAGATACCTCAAAACTCTTACTATGGCTTTCCAGTGGTTATGTCATGGATTACTTGTACATCTGCTAAACCCGTTCACAACTTGAGCGATATCAGGTCATGTGCAATTCGTGAGATACATTAGACTTCTGATGATTCTCGAATACTCTAATTGTGATACGCTTGAGCCAGTATTCTTTGATAGATGAAGAGTTAGGTCTACAAGAGTTCTAGCCACATTTAGATCTCCTTAATTATATTTCTTAATTATATTTCTCAAGTATCTTCTCAACATAATGCGTTTGAGATAATATATATCCTTCTGATGTTCTAGAAATCTTAATTCCTATGATGACATCAGCTACTTATAAATCTTTCATATCAAATCTGCTGGATAACACTCTCTTGGTAGACAGAATCATTTCATGATTACTACCAATGATCAGCATATCGTCTACATAGAGACACACAATGACATATCATTTTTGAGTTGACTTGGTGTACACACACTTATCACACTCATTGATTTTGAACCCACTTGACAACATCTCTTTGTCAAATTTCTCATGTCATTGTTTATGTGCTTGTTTTAATCCATACAATGATTTTACAAGTTTGCACACTTTCTGTTCTTGTCCAGGAACATTGTGTTAGGTTTATTCTAGGTCCCAAGATCAAACAAGCAATGAAATCATGTGTGAAAACATATCAAAGGAGTTGCGGAATACTCACATCGATCGGTTGAGACGATTCGGCAACAAACAAAATTGATTTTGCCCTCCATTTCCACGCCCACTGCATGCAGATTTTTCTGCCCACTGTTTTCAGTTTTGCTTCATCTTTTGAGCTTCGAATCTTCGTCGAATGATTCCCGGCTCATGGGTGAGTTTCCCTAACACCTTCGCAAGTCTCTCGGAGTGCTAGCTCCGCTTGATTTTGCCACAAAATCAAGGCACAAATGCTTCCCTTCTCACGGCAAAATGAAGAAACCAGTGAGTTTATTCACTGCCCATTTGGGCGTGAATTGTATGAGAGAGAGAGAGTGGGAAAATTGTGTATTAGTTGGTCAAACCTTTTCCAAAAAATGGTTTATATATTTTACCATAAAATACATAAAATATTCACCAAATAATTATTTAAAATAAATGGTAAATACTTTCCACCAACTAGGCACTATTCCAACCAAACACATCACTATTCCTTTTCACTTTATTAAAGTGACATGTCTTTCAATCAATCAATCACATCAATCAATCACATCACTCAAAGTGATGTTTGATTTGACATTTTGATGTGACGAATGATTTGACGCTTGATGTGACTTGCGTTGCCGCAATCGAATTCGAAATACGATTGCGCTCGCAATCACTCTCGGGCTCGAGTTCGCTAATTCCCAATTAGCGAATTTTCCGTTGCGTTGTAATTAAATGATTACGCCTAGCGAATCCACTATTCACTTCGCTAACGAATTAATTCTAAATTAATTCGTTCGCCCGAATTAAAATCCAATTTCAATTCCGCGTCGAAATCCAATTTCGTTCAATATATCGAATATATTAACTTTACCGATTAATTCCGAATTAATCGTTTTCTCTCTTTAGACGATATTTTATCGTAGATAAAATATCTCCGTAATTAATCCTAGATTAATTCTCTCTCTCATCAAATTAATCCCAGATTAATAAATGTGCGAGTTATACGTCATCGGTGTATCATTGGGAAGCGACCCATGAGATCCCCGGATATGTTGGCAGTAAATACGGTCGTCGGAGTATCCGAACATGTACGTACCAAGTACCACGTCCTACCGATTTACAAGGCAAGGTTAGCTTCTAGCAAAACGCCATGCCTACCCAATTCTCCGGAAATATTCTTACAGGAATATATAAGGATCTATATCAGGCGTAGTATACTAAGTATCGTGCATATCGGCCCAGTATCGGATAGTCACGTGCTAGGCCTGGGGCTGGATAAGTGTCTGCCCCGTACGAAGCACATGTCGGATGTCTGGTAACTAGTCTCTATAATCGGATATACATGACCTTGTCATAATATCCTGATGGCTGCAGCACCTCAGAGTACTAATACCGTATCCTGCGTGACATCATCTCCACTATGACTGGAGTGATACTTCCGTCCCAATACTCTACGATTCTCAATATACTCAGCTTCGGCGTACACAGAACCGGTTAGAGTCCTAGACGACCTCAACTAAAGTATATTGATTGTCGTAAGCATTAGCGGTGCAAGTCTCAGGTTAAGACCAAATACACCTACCCTGATGTCGGATTCCCATAGACACATAGTCATAATACCAATGGGATTCCGAGGGGTCTATCCAGAGCGAAGCTGTTTCCCGTACCATCGGTGAAACACAACCTCCTACCGCACTTGCATAAGTATCCAATACTTAAGTATATGAGAACTACGCCGTTGTGCCCTCACAACGCGCACAAGTGCGATACCAGCCTATTCCGCATTATCGATGTCCAGTCTCGATAATACTACGACTAGGGATATTTAATGATTAATCCTTCGTGAACCGATACTGTCTCATATCATCTCAATCCAGGAACTAATCATACGGACCTCTCTTCATTTATACATCTAAGGTGATCTAATCACAAATGATGAGAGTGCAATTTCCTTGTCACATAGTTAATTTGTACAACAACACCATGATCTGTACAAATAGTGACGCTATGGGTCATATTATCCAACAATCTCCCACTTGGCACATAGCCAGTCACTCAAGTGTCGTACACCCGAACTATGTACGGTTCGCTCAAATTTCTGAGAAAAGGTTTTCGTCAGCGGATTTTCATGATTATCGTCTGACGCGATTTATACGATCATCACATCGCCACGATGTATGATCCGAACGAATCAGATGAATATAGAAGTATATATATCTGGATCGTTGATGAGACCATTAATTCTTTAGGCTGTGCTGACGCCTAACTCAGCAGCTAACAGAATTATATCTAATCCAATTAGATTTATTATCGACCCAAATGGCTTCTATTGCTGCCTCAGCTGCAGCAATAATCCGCATTTGTTGTTTATTCGGCAACAGTATCTTGCTTGGAAGATTTCCAGCTCACTGTCCCGTTATTCAAACTTTATAGTACCATAGTATTTAACTGTTTGGAAATTTGCAGCAAGCAGTGATCTCAGTCACTTCAAGTTCTCCATCTCCATAGTCTAAGACAGCATCTTTAGTTCTTCTAAGATACTAACAGATGTTCTTAACTTTAATCCAGTGACTGTCACTTGGATTGTCATGATTGTGACTCCATATGCTCAAAGCGTATGAGACACCAGATCAAGTACATTTTAAATGTACAATTTCCCAGAGAGTGTTAACAACTCCAAATCTATCCCAGTAGATCTTTATTCATTGAATAAAGGTTGTTACTCTCCAGAATTCTACGGAGAATTTCTATGAAAGCCATGCTTTCACTAATTATTTTATGGGAATTACATTGTCAGTGCGCTCCCACTAACCTCCTTATATACACAAGAATCATTTCGTTTTGAGTCAAATCATAAACCATTATGATTATTCAAAACGACAGTTCCAAGAACCTAATGCTTGCTTCAATCCAAACATGGATCGAATAATCCGCAAACCTTGTTTGTCGGTTATACAAAATCGTCAGGATGTTGTAAACATCCCCAAAAGGTTTCATTTCAGGAAAGCGATTTTGATCTTTAACTGACACATTTCATAAATGAAATTGAAGTAACATCAAGCATCATCAAAATGGATTTACCATGGCAACAGGTAAAAGGTTGAACCGTTAATAACACAATGTTGATAACGATACCTTTCCGTCACAAGCCTAGCTTTGTACGTTGATATGTTGCCATCCATGTATGTCTTTCTTGAATACGTTTACAGTACCAATAGGCACAATGCCTTGTGGTACAAAAACTAGTATCCAAATCTAGTTATTATATATGGAATCCATTTTAGACTTATGGCACTTGGCCATAATAGGGAGTCGATACCTTGTATCACTTCCTCAAACCGTAGTCGGTTGGTATACCTCCATAAGATTGACATCTTCATGAGGTGAGATCAGAAACCCATACCCTAGGTTGTTTTCTGAATCTCTTCGATCTACGTAGTTCTTGTGTATTCGAAGATTAATGGTATAGTTTCATCCTTGATGAACTATTTGAGTTCCATTTAGGACTTCGTGCCTAGAATAGTATCACTCCGATTTTCATCTAGTTTTACCATCCTCCCACTGACCACTGCATATCGGTATTTCTCTTAGGAAAACCGCATGGTGAGCAACAATCATATTGTTCTCATGTGAGCTTATAAGTACTATACTTATGGTTTCCCTTAGGATAACCTATATTTGGCCCTTATCCAATTTGGGTTTTAATTTGGTATCATCCAAATTTTATGCCCGGCATACCCAAATTATCAGGAATGAGAAACCTTGTTTCTTTCCTGTTCATATCCTATATGATATCTGTCATACAGATTTTCATGGAACCTTATTCTAAATAAGTTTTGCACTGTTAATACATATCCGTTGAAGGAAATGATAGCTCAGAGCGACTCAAGTTTTAACCTTATCATGTCCAACAAAATTCGGTTTTTCGTTCGGACACACCGTCAAACTGACGTGTCTCGGGAGGAGTCCTCATCTGAAAGAATACCGTACTCTTTCATGTATGTTTGAAACTTACTGCTTAAATATTTTTCATTACGGTCTTACCGTGACGGTCTAATACCATAGCCGATCTGTTTGTCTAATTCGTGTCGAAACTCTAAAAGTTTCCGATTTGTGTTCTTCAAAAGAAACACATAACCATAACGTGATGCCACATCCGTTAAGGTCACGAAATATTCATATTCACATCTAGCTTAGCTAGATATGGGCCCACTTACTTCACCATGAATAGGGCTAATAGATCGGTGGCATTTTCACTATTACCAAGTAAATAGTGTTTTAGGTATTTTACCTAATAAACTAGATTCGTAGACCTTATTTGAATAGTCAAATCAGTCCTAGTACCCACTCTTCAAAAGTGCGGATATACGAGTCTTGTTTAATTGTTTCCCAGATAACAATGCCACAAATAAGTCTCTACTGATCAAATCAGTTTGAGCTATTTATTTGTCATTTTATATGTTTGAGATTTTTAATTATATTAAAATATAAATTTTGTTATTCACATCTAATGTGTTTACCTCAGTATCATCTTTATATAATGAAACACTTAGTGTTCTAGAATATAAAGGTTTTATCCACAATGGATTATACACTGATATAGAGATAATGTCTCTAGTCAAACTAGTTACATTATAACAATTCCTAACTTAAGTACATACCCGAAGGGTAGTTCCTAAACTTAGGTATCTACGGTCGAAACAACGACTTTCGTCCCGTTTCCGATTTGCAGAGCAATCTCAGCTTGAAGTCAGTATCCTGCTCATAGCAGATTCTGAACATCGATACATATATTTTATGCACCACACTAAGTATTTAAAATCTAATTTCAATACTAGTTGTGAACATAACTTCGACAAACATTCTTAAAGTCAGAGCTTTGCCCTTTCTTTAATTCCTTCATGTCTGCCATATCAAATGGTAGTCATTTTGGGATATGTCTCTTATCTTTCAAAAGATAATCTAACCTTCGCCCTTTTCATTATTTCAGAAGCCTTTGGCATAGCCCTTGGTTTCTAAAATATAGAAATGATGTGCACCTTGTGCTACATGTCCAATTGCAAACTTTTATCTCCTCTAGATTAGTCATTAATTCTCCAAGAATTATTAATTGCAATTTTAATACTTCTTAAATCTAAACATAGATTTTTCTAACAAGTATATTAAATTAAGCACTAAAGTCATCATCACATAAATCTTCCAAAAATTTATGCTTATATTGCTTAATTTTGGGCTTAGGTATAATAGGTTATTTTATCAAATAAAGTAACTTATTATTTATTTCCAGGACTATCCTGAAAATATTCCCAATTTGAAAATTTGAATCATTTAAAATATTTTAATCCGAGATTATATTTTAAATATCCATCTTTTCAATTTTACCTTGATTTCAATAGTCCAACTATTTAATCAATTATTTTAGGTACTATGTATTATAATGATTACAATAATCCAATTATTTAATCAACTATAATTTGATTTTAATTCAATTATATTGATTACTATAATCCGATTATAAAATCAACTACATATTGAATAAGTTTGTATATAGTCCAACTATATATATTAAAACAACATTAAATATTAGTCCAACTAATACTTTTAATTTATATGACGAAATAATTTAAATGAGCGCGTATGGCGAGTAATTGAACGAATATTGCAAATTCAATTCTTGCCTCCTACTATTTTTCGGCGAGCCTCTAACCCTCTGTCGAGTACTCGGGAAACCGTGTTTCCTAGTGGGCTAGGATACCGTTAAATATCACACAATCTTGACTTTGGCCAACAAATTGTATGATAATTAACTAGGTAGATCTCGAAGATCAATTGGATCTCATCCAACTCCTAGATCCAGTAGGTGGACATCCAAGTCCGAAACATATATCCAATATATGCCTATATATCCAATATATACCCTAACCTTTTTCCTCTGAATCAATTAGGCCTTGGCTTTGGCACAACAAACCTAATGATCCCAGTCAAGCGTGAACCCATTGACCATGGAAAGCTTCGTAATCAATGTCGATGGACAAGAAGTGGTCTTGACTTTGGCCAACAAACCACAACTTGGACAAGACACCAATATGGAACAAAGCTCTCGTGATTCAAACACATCTTCGACGGACAAAAGGCTTGACTTTGGCCAACAACCCAATGCCAATCGGATCTTGAGTAAGAATCACTCAATGGAAGGAAAAATGCATGATATTTAATGAGGGTTTTTCGCGTGCAAATTGGCTACCAATTTAATTATATTGTTAAGGTCTCATCATCATACACCCTTAAACATGCATTCTAAATACATAATAAAGCGCATATGAAAATAAATAATAATGATATGCGGATGGATACTTTACATTGATCCTAGATCAAATCTCTCCCTTTCTCACTCAAGCTAGCACTTGTATTACTTCTACCCGTTACACTACACTTCTAAAGAAACCTCATTTACATTGAGGGGAATAGGTGAGAAGAGAATACAAAGAGAAAAGAGGTGATAAGGCTGGACACGCAGGTCCAATTTAATAAATCGAATTTATTACAACAATTTCCAAAATTGCCCCCACCCGACTAATATCCATCCGATATACATTATTCATTCATCACAACCATGTATTCACACAAAAGCATGTTATCAATCAATCTAATCAAATTAATTAATCTGATAATTATGTGATCATCCAATGTTCAAACAACGATTTGATTTTGCTCGAGTCAAACTCGTTTTTGCGAATAAGTACTCAAAGTACGAATTCATGAATTAAATTAAACTACAACATTAAATCAAATTTTAATATGTTTTAATACTAATTCACTATTCAATTCCAAATTAAATATTACACTTTTATTTAATAAACCTTTTCGACTTAAATTCCAAATTTAATCGTGTCGGGTCTCAAAGCCCGATTAACGTCCAACGTTAATTCAATTGAAGTCCAATGGGCTTTCAATTAATTTCTTTAAGGCGTGGGCTTCGGCAACCAAAGCCCAATCAAGGAGTAACCCCATAAGCCTAGAAATCAATTTAGGCCCATTAGGCCCAATTAAACTTTAAAAGTTCATTAAGTCGTATTTGGGCTTTATGGAAGCGGTTTTGGGCCCAATTGGATCCAATCCATTTGGCCTAAACTTAACTTTGTATAACAAAGCCCAATAAGCCCAATTACAATTTTAAAAGCCCAATTTCAAAAATAGGCCCAAATAATTAAATTCAAAAAATCCAATTTTCCCAATTTAATTACCAAAGTGTATAACATGATCAATTACCCAAATCCACATTTCTAAAACATTAATATACATAATAATCATGCTCATTTTCATCAATTAGTGTCCAACACAAATTAATCAAAAATCAAACCCATTATATGCTTCTTTAGTCTCGGCCAAGGGATGCATTTTTGTCCGATTTGAATTCAATCCAATTAATTCCACAATCGACATCGAATTAACTTCCCGAATGATTTCATACACATCCAATGTCCAAAAAATCAAAAAACCAAGACTAAATAGGGCTTTAGCATTCGGCCACACTAAGGATTTTAGGGATTTTGTTTAATTCAAAAAAATCCAATACAATCTCAAATTAACACCATCCAACATCATTACAATTCATCCAATGAATCAAAATGAAAAATTCCAAGAATTCCATATTTCCTTTGAATTCGGCCAACCACTAAAATTTGGGGAAAATTGTTCCAAACACTTTTTCTTGAAATTGATCAAATCAATCTTCAATACAACATATATTAAGCATGCTCAATCATCCAATTTCACAAAATCATGCTCAAATACAAAATACCCAATTTTAAGCCCTACATTCTTCATGCTTGAACCTATAGCTCTTGATGCCATTGTTAGGTTTATTCTAGGTCCCAAGATCAAACAAGCAAAATGAAATCATGTGTGAAAACATATCAAAGGAGTTGCGGAATACTCACATCGATCGGTTGAGACGATTCGAAACAAACAAAATTGATTTTGCCCTCCATTTCCACGCCCACTGCATGCAGATTTTTCTGCCCACTGTTTTCAGTTTTGCTTCATCTTTTGAGCTTCGAATCTTCGTCGAATGATTCCCGGCTCATGGGTGAGTTTCCCTAACACCTTCGCAAGTCTCTCGGAGTGCTAGCTCCGCTTGATTTTGCCACAAAATCAAGGCACAAATGCTTCCCTTCTGGCAACAAAATGAAGAAACCAGTGAGTTTATTCACTGCCCATTTGGGCGTGAATTGTATGAAGAGAGAGTGTGGGAAAATTGTGTATTAGTTGGTCAAACCTTTTCCAAAAAATGGTTTATATATTTTACCATAAAATACATAAAATATTCACCAAATAATTATTTAAAATAAATGGTAAATACTTTCCACCAACTAGGCACTATTCCAACCAAACACATCACTATTCCTTTTCACTTTATTAAAGTGACATGTCTTTCAATCAATCAATCACATCAATCAATCACATCACTCAAAGTGATGTTTGATTTGACATTTTGATGTGACGAATGATTTGACGCTTGATGTGACTTGCGTTGCCGCAATCGAATTCGAAATACGATTGCGCTCGCAATCACTCTCGGGCTCGAGTTCGCTAATTCCCAATTAGCGAATTTTCCGTTGCGTTGTAATTAAATGATTACGCCTAGCGAATCCACTATTCACTTCGCTAACGAATTAATTCTAAATTAATTCGTTCGCCCGAATTAAAATCCAATTTCAATTCCGCGTCGAAATCCAATTTCGTTCAATATATCGAATATATTAACTTTACCGATTAATTCCGAATTAATCGTTTTCTCTCTTTAGACGATATTTTATCCTAGATAAAATCTCCGTAATTAATCCTAGATTAATTCTCTCTCTCATCAAATTAATCCAGATTAATAAATGTGCGAGTTATACGTCATCGGTGTATCATTGGGAAGCGACCCATGAGATCCCCGGATATGTTGGCAGTAAATACGGTCGTCGGAGTATCCAAAATGTACGTACCAAGTACCACGTCCTACCGATTTACAAGACAAGGTTAGCTTCTAGCAAAACGCCATGCCTACCTAATTCTCCGGAAATATTCTTACAGGAATATATAAGGATCTATATCAGGCGTAGTATACTAAGTATCGTGCATATCGGCCCAGTATCGGATAGTCACGTGCTAGGCCTGGGGCTGGATAAGTGTCTGCCCCGTACGAAGCACATGTCGAATGTCTGGTAACTAGTCTCTATAATCGGATATACATGACCTTGTCATAATATCCTGATGGCTGCAGCACCTCAGAGTACTAATACCGTATCCTGCGTGACATCATCTCCACTATGACTGGAGTGATACTTCGTCCCAATACTCTACGATTCTCAATATACTCAGCTTCGGCGTACACAGAACCGGTTTTAGAGTCCTAGACGACCTCAACTAAAGTATATTGATTGTCGTAAGCATTAGCGGTGCAAGTCTCAGGTTAAGACCAAATACACCTACCCTGATGTCGGATTCCCATAGACACATAGTCATAATACCAATGGGATTCCGAGGGGTCTATCCAGAGCGAAGCTGTTTCTCGTACCATCGGTGAAACACAACCTCCTACCGCACTTGCATAAGTATCCAATACTTAAGTATATGAGAACTACGCCGTTGTGCCCTCACAACGCGCACAAGTGCGATACCAGTCTATTCCGTATTATCGATGTCCAGTCTCGATAATACTACGACTAGGGATATTTAATGATTAATCCTTCGTGAACCGATATTGTCTCATATCATCTCAATCCAGGAACTAATCATACAGACCTCTCTTCATTTATACATCTAAGGTGATCTAATCACAAATGATGAGAGTGCAATTTCCTTGTCACATAGTTAATTTGTACAACAACACCATGATCTGTACAAATAGTGACGCTATGGGTCATATTATCCAACACATTGAAACCTTTTGGTTGTTCCATGTAGATCTATTCATCCAATTCACCATTCAAGAATGTCGTCTTTACATCCATTTGATGTATTTCAAGACCAAATATAATTGTTATGGCAATGAGCATTCTTATCGATGTGATACGAGTCACTGGTGAATAGGTGTCAAAGTAATCAAGGCCTTCTTTTTGTCTATAGCCTTTAATGACAAGCTTTGCCTTGTACTTATCTATTGACCCATCCGGTTTCATCTTTCGTTTGAATATCCATTTGTAACCCAGTGGCTTACAACCTGGAGGAAGATCAACCAAATCCTAAGTATGGT
This sequence comes from Zanthoxylum bungeanum, assembly GCA_019454045.1. Taxonomy (NCBI): domain Eukaryota; kingdom Viridiplantae; phylum Streptophyta; class Magnoliopsida; order Sapindales; family Rutaceae; genus Zanthoxylum; species Zanthoxylum bungeanum. Next base: position 31,779 of record SKCR01044534.1, on the reverse strand, counting down.
TCTGTATGATGAAATCAATCTCACTGTTGATAGCCTCTTTCCACAAAGGTGCCTCCGACAAAGACATTACTTCATTATAGCTTTGAGGCTCATTTTCTAACAAATATGTCAGAAAATCGGGACCAAACGACTTAGACGTTCTAGCTCTTTTGCTACGTCTAGGTTCGATTGTCTCAATGGTTGCACGTTGGTTCGACTCTTGGTCAATCTGATCACTGTCTTTGATAGTATCAATAGCTCTTTTGAGAGACTCTGTTCTTTGTCTTTCCTTACAAGGAAATGTCTCTTCAAAAAATGTTGCATTCCTTGACTCAATTATCATATTCGGATTGATGTCATGAATCTCAGATCTGTGTACCAAGAATCGATACGCACTACTGTTGTGAGCATATCCAATGAATATACAATCAACAGTTTTGGGTCATATTCTAACCTTCTTAGGTTTAGGAACCATTACTTTGGCAAGACACCCCCACACTTTTAGGTATTTGTAGGAAGGTACGTGACCTTTCCACAACTCATATGGTGTCTTGTCCAATCTTCTATGAGGAAGCTTGTTTAGAATGTAGTTCGCGGAAAACAAGGCTTCCCCCATAAGTTTTGGGGTAAACCAGAACTTGTCAACATGGCGTTCATCATTTCCTTCAATGTTCGGTTTTTGCGCTCATCAATCCTGTTTTGTTGATGCGAATAAGGAGCACTGGTTTCGTGAATAATTCCATGAACGGAACGATATTCACCGAATGATGACACATATTCACCACCTTTATCACTCCTGATTCTCTTGATTTTCTTGCCAAGTTGATTTTCAACTTCGTTCTTATAGTGTACAAAGCTCTCAATAACTTCATCTTTGCTCCTCAGTAAATACACATAACAAAATCTTGTACTATCATCGATAAAAGTGACAAAGTACTTTTTACCGCCTCTTGTTTGCACAATATTCTTATCACACACATCAGTGTGTACAAGTTCTAAAGAACTTCGTTCTATGGAATGAAATGATGCTCTATGTATTTTTGCTTCAACACATGCCTCACACTTATGTTGGCTATCAATTGCAAATTTAGGTATAAGGTCCATGTTAATTAATTTTCATATTGTATCATAATTAACATGTCCTAACCTCTCATGCCATACATTTTGTGACTCAATAATATAAGCGGAAGTTGTAGCTTTATTAATAGCACTGTGTCGATCGACAGTCATTACATTGAATTTGAAAAGGCCATAAGTGAGGTATCATTTTCCTACATACACATCGTTTTTGGTCAATACAAATTTATCAGAAACAAATACAAGCTTAAAACCAGCCTTGCTAAGGAGAGAGCCCGAGACCAAGTTCTTTCGAATATCAGGAACATGCAAAACATTCTTCAATGTAAGCTCATTTCCAGATGTCATCTTTAAAACCACTGTGCCTTGTCCAACCACTCTTGAGGTAGACGAGTTTCCCATTGTCAGATGATCGCTACTATCGACCTTCTGATACGAGGAAAACATCTTGATATCTGCACATATATGACGAGTAGTCCCAATGTCTACCCACCATTCTCTCGAATTTCCAACCAAGTTGGCTTCAATTACCACTGCTGATAGGTTCATCTCTGAGATCTCTTCAGTCAGCTGCTCATCTTCAGTAACATGGGCCTTATTTTTCTTTTTCTTGCCCTTGTCCTGAGACTTATTGTTTCTACAGTCCTTTGCCATATGACCGCTCTTTCCACAGTTGTAGCATTTTCCCTTGAACTTCTTGTTCCCAGAGTCAGCTCCACTGTTCATTCTCTTTTTACTACCCTTTACACCTTCAATGATATTGGCCTTAGACTCCAGAGTCTTGTAGCTGGCCTTCTCGGACATCATGTTGTCCTCCTCGATTCTCAATCGAACACTGAGGTCTTCAAGGCTCATCTGCTTCTTTTTGTGTTTCAGATAGCTCCTGAAGTCCTTCCATGATGGAGGCAACTTTTCAATTATAGCGGCAACTTGAAACATCTCACAGAGTTTCATTCCCTCATCCAGTATTTCATGAATGATCAATTGCAGTTCACCCAACTGAGACATCACCGTCCTTGAATCTACCATCTTGTAGTCCAGGAACCTACCCACGACAAATTTCTTTTGTCCGGCATCTTTGGTTTTGTACTTCTTCTCGAGAGATTCCCAGAGAACCTTCGCAGAAGTCATGCCTTGGTACACATTGTACAGGGTATTGTCAAGACCACCCAAAATGTAGTTCTTGCATAAGAAGTCTCCAGACATCCAAGTCTGTTCTCGCTCTTCCTTGAACTTATTGTTAGCCTGGGAAGAATCATCTCCACCGTTCTTTCTCTTCTTGCTACCCTTTACACCCTGGAAGATATTGGCCTTAGACTTCATAGTCTTGTAGCTGGACTTCTCGGACTTCATGTTGTCCTCTTCGATCCTCAATCGAACTCGAAGGTCTTCAAGGCTTATATGCTTCTTCTTGTGTTTCAGATAGCTCCTGAAGTCCTTTCATGATGGAAGCAATTTTTTAATGATGGTGGAAACTTGAAACGTCTCACAGAGTTTCATCTCTTCATCCAATATTTTATGAATGATCAATTACAGTTCACCCAACTGAGACATTATCGTTCTTGAATCTACCATGTTGTAGTCCAGGAACCTACCCACGATAAATTTTTTTTGCCCGACATCCTCGATTTTGTATTTCTTCTCGAGAGATTCCCAGAGAATCTTCGTAGAAGTCATGTCTTGGTACACATTGTACAAGGTATTGTCAAGTCCACCCAAAATGTAGTTCTTGCACAAGAAGTTGCCAGACGACCATGTCTCTTCTCGCAGTTGTTTGGCTATTGCCGATTCACCCTCCACAGGATCCAGAGGATCTTTGAGGTACTTAGCCAACTGGAGAGTTGTCAGGTAGAACAACATTTTGCTCTGCCACTGTTTAAAGTTTGACTTTTCCGGATTTTCTCCATGAGAGATCGGTACTGTGATGTTTCCGCTAGCCATGTGTAACTGGAAAAACCAACAGATATCAATAAGTCTACAAAAGACAAATTACATAACGATCAACAAATGATCTTGTTCAAGTGATATACCAAGTATCCACTTGTTGTTCTATTGGACAGTAGTACCAATAAACACAAGTCCTTGAATTTCCGACTAAGGTTTCTTATGGAAAGTAAATAAAGGAATATTCCCAGAGGACGAGGGGGGTCCGGAGTAACCACTTAAATCCCTGACCACTTAGGCTCTTATCGCCTTTTTGATATAATATCCTTTAAACACTTCCTCAATAGAATCTTTTAGCAATTCAAACTTAGTATTACACTTTTAATTTTACAAAACAATATATGATATGTGTAGATATATGTGTTTGTGTCAATCAAGATTGGATGGAATTACTTGTGTATGATTACACTTTAAATTCTCAACCAAGTATGTAACACACAATTAATTTTCAACTTTATCACTATGTGTATGCTTGTGATAATTGAACACGCTAATAATAACTTAAATCTATACTACCAAGATTATTGTGATTCGGTATATGATTTACTAAGTTAATATTGTGATTAATTAAATTAATCTAAGTCTTTTCAATTTAGAAGCAATTCCAGGACTTAATTCGTTACTGTCGCATTCGTATCTACGTTCGAATGAGACTGTCCAATGTGTGTACGTTCGTGCTGCGTTCTAGAATGCGTTCGAACGAAGTGTTCCAAAGAGATCACGTTCGTGTTTCGTTCGAGAAAGCATTCGAACGGAATATTCCAGAGAGTTTACGTTCGTGTGGCGTCCGAAAACGCGTTCGAATGAAATATTCCATATGGTTTATGTTCGTGTTGCGTTTAGGACGCGTTTGAACATTTTAAGTCAGAGGGCTTGCGTTCGATTTGCGTTTGAATACGCGTTCGAACATTCTTAGGCAGAAGGCTTGCGTTCGAGTTGCGTTGGAAGACGCGTTAGAATGTTCTTATGAAAATTCAGATTTTTGCTTTTGCGCTCGTCAGTCGTTCGAACGCCCAACGTATTTTACATGCACAGACTTTATTTTTCCAGAAAATTTTCTTATCTAAGCATGCGAATTCTATCTAATAACACTAAAATTAATAAAATCTTAAGATTGTTGGTGGTATAGTGTCATTAAACGGAAAACAAGCATTCATTAAATAATCAAATTCAGAACATAAAAGTAGATCTATGCAAAACCCTAAAACTTGATATATAAAGAAAACCTGGAAAATGTGAAAAACGAATCCAAATCGAGATCTCTCTGTCCTTAAGAACTTATTAGCCTCCGTCTCTGGTGCTCAACGGATTCGAAATGGCCAATGTTCTCACAAGATTCTTTGGATACTTCTTATTCAAGGAACACTCATTAACAAGTGTTTGAACTTGGAATATGGTGGAACTCTCTCTTATAAAAAAAACAATGGAAAATTGACTCACAAAATTCGGAATATGTATATCCTTTTAGAATGAACATGGAGCCTTCTTTATAAAGGCATGGAAGGGTGTCTTAAGGGCACCATTTGGGTTGGGGTGCAACCCTCCAAAGGGTTATACCCCTCCCATGCACCCCTCACATCCAAAAGACATGTTCATCCTATTAATATTAGAAGAATTTTCAACAGGAGGACCCACCAAGAGTTTATATATAGACAAAAATTGCAAGCACAACTTGCAATTTTTGTAAAGAGAATCAGTTTTCCTCAGCCACAGAGTCCATAGTTTTCTCTGAAAATTTCTGGAATTCCAGCTATTGTGTGTTTTAATTTTTGTAAAGCTTTCTTGTAATTTTTTTTTTTTTGCATTAATAAAATTATGTGTGTTTTTATTAAAATCATGAGTAGTTATTTTCGTCATGCTGGGGTAAAGGGTGAAGCTTTTAATATGAAAATATAGATTAATATCTCTTATATTATAATATATAAATTATAATATAATGATTAATATTTAATTTAAATCTAGATTAATTATTGACAAACTTTATTACCGTCTATATGACTGGTTTTATTTATTTGGCATAATTGAGCACCTAACCGGACATAAAGACAAATGATATCACCGCCTTTATGGCTAGTTTTATTGTTTTGGCATAATTAATTCCTGAAATAAATTAATTGGGGTAATAATGATAATTTATATATTATAAAAAGTGAGATTTCTAAATTTGAAATATTAAAAGTTGATCATCTAGCCCCCATCATTTTATTTTATTGTTGCAGTTTAATTTAAAATTTCCAAACAATTCACTAATTTTATTTTCACTCAAATTATTGTTTTATTTCACTAAATCTATTCCTTGTGAATCGACCCCGGTCTTACCGGGTTATTTTATTATTTCAATACTCTTATACTTGGAGAGTAAAAGAACCATTTTGTGAGTGTGTTAAATATCATAAATCATTTGATATGAAATTTAAGAGGATTATTCGTCTTGAATAAATAATTAGAATGGAACTGAGAACAACAAACCACAATCCGATTGTCATATCTAATAGCAAACGATATTTCCTTAGGTATCCATCAATGATAGTTCAATTTGTTTTGGCTTTTACATTAATCAATTCACCATCTCACCATCCTTGAAAGGAAAAGAAATTAATTAATTTTTGTTGTGCATAAGATGAAATGAGGGCAGAGGTGTTAAATAAATAAATTAACCCAAAAAAAAAAAAAAAGGTTCCATTTAGGTAACTTATTTTACAAATACTAAAGTCAATTCTTATTTAGGGTGGTTTTAAATGGGATGTTGTGAAAGAGAATAGCCCTAGTAGTATAACTCTACTCATATTATAATTTAAATTTTTGACGAGATCTGATTTAATATAATCACATAACCCTGAGTGTAAATGAATTATGAAAAGAACTTGTTTAAACCGATTTAACGAATATCAATTTTGATAACCAGCTTTGACAAATTGAGGAGTTGATAACTCAAGGATGGTCTCAATAATAAAGATTTTTGATTTGAATCATTTATTTTCTCTCAAGTTAAAAATTCTAATCTAATTTCTGAGGACATGAGGTAGAAATCTCATGGATTAATTGAAATGTACATAAATTAACGTGACACGACGATTATAAAATTTTTTTTTAAATAAATAAAAAAAAAATAAAAAATAAAAAAAAAAATAAAAAAAGAAGAAGAAGAAGTTAGGAGATGAGAAATTAGCACAACTTTAACGGAATTAGGTCTAGAACTTTTTTATATATCATATACGTGTACGTTGGGTTTCAATGGTTCATTAATGATGTACAGATTCTGGGCCATTCTTGTCTTCCTCGGCAAAAATGGCTTGTATATCGTTGTATTAAGAGGAATGGGGAGTTAGAAATAAAAAAAAAAAAAAACAAATAATAATAAATAACAAATTTAAGGGATCTAATCATAAAAATATTTACCTTAAAAAATTATAAATTTTACGACCACTTTAGATGATAAAATTAGAGATGGTAATGGGGAGGGGAGGAGATCGACATTTTTGTATCTGTTTCCGTCCCTGATAATCTTTAGATGTCTTTGTCTCCTCGTATTATTTCAGGAGAGGAGATGGTGATCCCCGAATAATAAAGGGGATCCCTGAGAGACATTGAATCCCCGAATAATAAATAAATTTTCTTAAAATAAATTTAAGTTATTGGAAAACATATTAGTTGAACTACTACTTTATTCAGAAATTAAGCATACATATTCAAAATATTGATAATATCTATTACACAAATCACAATTTATATAAAGATTGAAATTCATTTTTTCTGTCTTTTCGTTTGGTCTATAACTTAGTAAAATGATGGATTCCTCGTTAAAAATTAATTATATATATATAATTATTTCATTTAAGTCCCTATACTATTTATAATTTATATTTTTTTTTATAAATATTAAGATATTTTTATTTACCACTATATAAAATTATAAATAGAAATTTGAACATATTTATTAAAAAAAAATTATAAATAAATAAATTAAAACTTAAATAGATAATAGGAGAGGAGATGTAAATTTTGTCTAATTCTTATCTATTTCCCGAATAAAAAATATATATTAAATTTTATCCTTTTTCATCCCCGTTTTCTCTGTTCTCATCCCGATGTTTCTAATCAATCACGGTCAGACTTGTCAGCTGATCGTATTCCGTTCCTGCATAACGACCGTTGATGACTTTTGTCATCTAGCAAAAAGAGAGAGAACCAAAGTGTTGCTCAACATACTAGTCTTGTTCGTTTTATGTAATTACAACGTGATCATGAATGAGCATTAAGCAGTTTAGCAATTAGCACCAGTCGATTTCTTTTTTGCTACCATCCAAAATGAACTAAACTTTCTTACCTGGAACACAATCAGCATTCAGCATCGTCTTTATCTCTTTTCCTTTTATGCCCTACTCTTCGAAAACTCAAAATAACGCTTGACAATTACCTGAAATTGTTTCGGTGGATGCTCTGTGTCACGGGCAGAATTTTGGGATCATCAAGTCAGATCCGTGCGGTATTTGTTAACGTTACGTCTAACAAGTCAGTCTAGAATTGAACCTGCAAGGACAAGCTCGTGGTTAGTCATATACAAAATGTAAGTGATACGAGGAGACGAAAGTTTAGCAAACATCGATAAACACATATTCGCATGACACGAAACAATAAATATATATTTGGCATATTGTATATGTAGACGCTGATTTTCAGCCGAGGTCCACAATCGAGATTTCGTAGAAAGGGTTGGCACTAGCGATCCTGCAAAACAAAAGGTATAGTGAGCGTGGAGAGTCTTTCCACCGGTGTGGTGGGTGCCGTAGGCACTCCGACGCTCAAATCAGTAATGGAAATGAGCTGTTAATACAGTAGGAGGAGAAGTAAGGTCAGAGACTACCTTGATCCCCGTGGACTGCCGTGAGGGCGGTGGGTCGGAAGTTCAGAGGGTTCTGGTGAGAATGGCTAAGCTTAGGGTTGTAATACTTCCCTTCCCCTTTTCTTCTGAATTATGGCTCCTTTTATAGGCTATCAAAGGTAGGTCTCATTAATGTATTAAATGATAGATGTTTTGGGTGCTGTAATGGTTTAGTCACATAAATCACGTAGAATATGTTTTTTTATTTTTTTTATTAGGCGGCTGGCAAATCAAGAGGTTGGCCTCTCTTTGTGTAAGGGTCTGATAAGGTAATTGGATCCTTGGCCCAAGTCCTGTTTGGGTACTTTTTGGTGGAGGGATTTGGGTTATATCTGACATAGGGCCTGAAGTGAAATATCGGAAATGCCCTTGGCCCAAATTTGGCCCGTACAGTTTGTCCCATACTCTCTAAATCAATGAGTCATTGGCTTGGAGAGTATCTGTCAAACGTGTCGTCTATGGCAGGGCATGTAAGTATACTTTGACTCTTTATTCAAATTCGTCAATGGCCATGCCATGTTTGATGGAGCCAAGCAATTGATGACAAGACAATGCTCAATCGACTAGACATGGGTTATGATGCTGAAAAGGCTTACTCAACTACATGTTGATGAACCGAATAAACATCCAAGATGATGTTCTGCTGACCAAGTGACAATTGCATGATCTTGGCCACTGGTAAGTCTTGGGAATTCAATACGTCGACTGGGCTGAGATGACAAAACATGACATCATTCAGTCGACATATCGTGTTGTTGACGCAACAGATCTTTGGGTGATTCTTTGGTGGTCCGGATGCGAACTGTGGAAATGACCGGTCTCACCTGACACGAGATAGGATAATCACGCGATACAACAGGTCGTTCAGTCGACCGGTAGTGAGAGCATTTTAAGTGGAGTCTTCAAGTCGGATAAATGTCCACATCTCTATTGGGCATGACATAAGCCGGTTGGGGGATGCTCGTGTCGAATGGATGACACGAAAGGCAAGATATTAGCCATTCGAATGGCTTTAAAGAGGAATCAAAAGGGATGTTCATGTCGTCTAGACCAGATGGAGGTTCGGGTCTTGAATAGGCTCGACATGAGCCTATTAGCGAATGTTTCCGTCGATTAAACCTGATGAAGGCTAGGAGATCATCCACTCGACTGGTTCTGAATATGAACCAAGTAGAGTCTTCACGTCATTTGGACCAAATGGAAGCAGTGTATGGGGATTTGACTTGATTCGACACGAGCCAATTGGGGACTGCTCTCGTCGACTGGACCGGATGAAGGCTAGGAGATTATCCACTCGACTTATCCAAAATTGGGACCAAGTAGAGTCTTCATGACTTGACTCGACATGAGATAATTGGGGAAAGCTCTCGTTGACTGGACCAGGAGATTATCCACTCGATTTTGTTCGGAATTGGGACCAAGTAGAGTCTTCATGACTCGACTCGACATGAGACAATTGGGGTATGATCCCGTCGATTGGACAAGATGAATGCCAGGAGATCGTCCACTCAACCGGTCCTGAATAGGAACCAAGTAGAGTCACCATGGCTCGACTCGACATGAGCCAATTGGGGAATGATCCCGTCGATTGGACAAGATGAATCCCAGGAGATCGTCCACTCGACCGGTCCTGAATAGGAACCAAGTAGAGCCTTCACGTCGTCTGGACCAAATGGAAGTCCAGGGCTTGATGTGACTCGACATGAGCCAATTGGGGAATACTCCCGTTGACTGGACCAGATGAAGGCCGGGAGATTATCCACTTGACTTGTCCGAAATTGGGACCAAATAGAGTCTTCATGACTTGACTCAACATGAGCCAATTAGGGAATGCTTCCGTCGACTGGACCAGTTGAAGGCCAGAAGATTATCCACTCGACCGGTCCTGAATAGGAACCAAGTAGAGCCTTCACATCGTCTGGACCAAATGGAAATCCATGTCTTTATGTGGCTCGACAAGGGGGGTTACATTATGCCTTTGAACGCTTTTGTCGAGTGGACGAGTGATGAAACCCTCGTTAGCCGTTTGGATAAGGCTCTCACCATGACAGTCTTGAAGGGGGTACTCAGCCAACAATATTCTCATTGGGCTTTGAATGGTTCTTGCGTTCCTCGATTTCCTAAATTTCAATAAATGTAGCATCAATATTGAGGTGTTTTTGGCGGGAAAATGAGGCGCCAAAAATGAAGAAGAGTATAAAGAGTCTTGAGGGGGTCCATTTGCTTCATTGTAAAATCCATTCTCAAGTCGTAAGGTTAGAGCGCTCTCGTCGAATTCAAGGTATTCTTCATACCCTTCCTTGTGTTCTTCAGTCCTTCAAGATGTTCATAGGGTAGATTCAACTTGTTCTTGGCTAGAATAAGAGCTTTGATCTTTAAATGGTTTGGGGATTTTTGGGATTGTGTTCATGTGAGATTAAGGTTTGATCTTCTAACATATTGGTTTTAGGTTGATTCATTGTTTATAGAGTGAATTGATATGTCGTCTGAGTGTTGCTCGAGCTCAAGTGATACACTGATAGAGATGTATGTAGACTCGCCCTTGCGGGTTATCTCCCCATATATGATGTATGATGGAGAAGGATTTAATGGGGATGAAGATATTCTGACTGTCGCATCGGTAGAACCCCTTTTAGGTATCCATAAGGACGTGCCACCACTCCGAGTAGTTTTAGCAGAGTCGGGTGGAGAACCCAGCACAAGCGAGCCGATCAATATACTGATAAAAAATCCACCTAGTCGAGTGACCGAAAGGTCCATGAGGGAGATGAAGATAAAATATCGGTTCCCCAAGTCGATTTAAGTGAGATTGGCCTCGTCGAGCGAACGGATAGATTATAAGATTCCTGGGTGGATGGGGTTCTACGAACGCCCCTTCGTAGATGGGTTTATGTTTCCAATCCCTAATCTCGTGTGTGAGGTATTAGATCACTATGGGATAGCTCCTTCGCAACTAATGCCAAACACATGGAGGGTGTTGATGTCGGTTGAGGTTTTGACTTTCGAGTTGGGGGTTAGATTTGGGGTAAAGGACCAGTTGGGGTTTTGGGCGATAGGCGCGGCGGAAGCGCGGTTCGGGCGAAATCGTAATTTAAAACTTTTTCAAATTACCGAATAAATTATTCAATATATAGTATGAATAATTTATTCATATTTCACCTAAGCCTATTTATTCGATATCAAATAAAGACATAAATGTATATGAAACGTCGCAAAACTTTTAAGAAAAACATTTTTCCGCAAAATGACGCAAAACACGTATTTGACCGAACCGACCACCCAACACTTATGGGGACTGCCCAGGTCAGCCCCAATAGTGTTAGGGCAGTTCATGGGCTGCCTGAACAGTGACGAACTCACTGTTTGGACAGCCGTCACCCGGTTGGCTCAAAAGTCACCTGATAACGCCGTTTTCGTTTATTTCAACTCCGAAACACTTTCCGACAATTGTTCCAACTCCCAAAACACATCCAATACATTCATATGACATCATTTTCACCATAAAAAATAGAACAATTCCAGGTCTTATCCAGAAACCGAAAATGCCTAATTTCATGCTTTAAATCCAATTTTTCAACATTAATCAAATTAATCTCAACACCAATACAAGTCACCACACATGAACCACCCAATAACAATTCTAGGCATTATAAGTGTGGTCATAACACTCTAGAATGACAACTCATCATCAGATGATCAAATTGGAAACTTATTACAATAATAACATCCAAAATCATTTCACACATGCATTATACTTCCATCTTCATCCACCACAACCAAAAGCCCTAAATTTTATGAAAAGAAAAAACCCTAAGATCTCATAAGATCATCAAGAAACATGAAACAAATTTTCTAAACTTAGGGAGTTGAAGAATTACATTTAATCCTTGTTTTTTCTAAGTCTTTTCTTTGATATCTTCTTTTCTTCCATGGTTTCTTCAAACCAAAGATTGAGAGCTTTTTTCATGGTGGTATTCGGCCAAGGAGAGAGATGATAGGAAAAAAAAATTTATCTTAAAAAATATATGTGACCGACTTGGAGGGGCAATTTTGTCCATTTGGTGATTTAAATCAATTAAATCAAAATAAGCTTTAATGTTAGCAAATCAAATTTGTACATTTAAGCCTAATAAAATCATGCCATGTGTACAAATAATAATTGTACAAATTCCATAACATTTATGAAAAAAGTTTATTAATTAATCATTTAAATATTTAACAATTAAATATCCAAATAATCAATTAATATAATTATTATTATATATGTATTTTTATTTACAATATATAACAAATACATATATTTATGGCATGTGTCAAAATCTCATTTGACGAATAATTAATGTGTATCTAATCGTATTATATATCAAATACAAATACACAATAATTACGATTGGCCAAAATCCTCTAATGCATGTGTTATCGTTTAACTGATTAAAAGATTCGAATTAACTCACTTAATCCGATGAAGTATTATGAATAATTGGTATTATTCATATCGCGTTGCCCAAGTGCTCAACGAGTACACTTCATATTGTGGGACTCTCTAAGTTTAGGTTTATCCGTCACGAAATCCAATTTCGTGTCCATAATTCACCCACTCATGAATTATGACGACCAAAAATAATCTCGCTAAACTATGCAAGCCGAGGTCATTGCATACGTATAATCCATCCGTCACAGACTATCAATATTATACATGGGATATAGATAAGAACGTCAAATCCATTCGGTATAATATAGTCGACTTTTAATTTACGATCTCCAAATAACACTCGGAATTGATTTCCGAAGTTATACCACGGCCATGGATTTACTAGATCGTAAACATGTGAGGATGTCTATGCCCTGTACATAGGACTGATAGATCCTATCTTGATACACACTGGATATCATGAGCATCAGTCCACACCCAACGAACAGGTGGAGGTCTGATCTAAATAGATCGGTGATGTGACTACCATCAAAGTATGAAGGATAACTCATATATCCCACTGTGGTATCTCGAGTCGAATAACAACTATGCTCGCTCAACTCGATAAGATTCCTATTGACGTTGGTGTACCGTCTATTAGGAAATCTTCAGTGAGTCGTTCAGTGTTTATCAAATAAACACCTACATGTCTATACGAGTCTCCCGAGACTCATGGTTCATTGAGATAAACCATCAAACCAAGTCACGATATACGACATGTACTGGTCTCAGCGGATTTTACTAACCGACCAGTGTTAGTAAATCTTGACCAAGAACTTTATTTAAGGATATACATATTATAGTGCGCTTCCTAATGTCAATTACAAACTTCATTGTAACTACGCACTATATTGTAAATCTTGGGATCTTTATCTAATATACATGTATCACTAAACCAGATTTAGTTTCCATCTAATCATAATCAGATATCTAATCATAATTAGATCGAATAAGTGTATAAAAGACAAGGGTGCTATCATTAAATTAGTAATATTACGGAAAATGGAATTGCTCGTATTTATGAATCGGACATAAATACGATCCGGATTGGCACTCTGAGCACCAACCCTAACATGACCTTATGTACATGTACTATTTGAAGGAACATGTTGTCGAGAAATGGAGATATCACTTGTTCCTTCGACACAAGAGGGAGCACCTGATTTCAGGATTAACCATGAATGATCGAGGAGGATGGCAAAATATGTGTTTTTTTTATGAGAGGATAGAGTGTATTTGGGTCGATTGGGTCTGGTCGAATACCTGATCATTGGGATACAACGAGTGAGTGTTATTCTTACTTTGTGCTCTTGCTTGTAGACTCATTACATTCCTAACACTCTATAATTTCTTTCTTTTTAGGTTCGACTCGAAATCATAGTTTTGACGTGACACCCGAGGTCGTAGCGAATATGAATTACCTGTTGAGTATTCCTCCTCCTGAACGAAATTGGACGGTGGTTTTAGAGGAGAAAAGATTGAGGTTGACTCCGCTGTGGAAGGATGTTTTCTACCCGGAAGGTATCCTCTTGCCCTTGACCAAACATATATTGGATGTCTTTCTCATTACTTGGGCGTGTCAGCTCCTCTAAGAGGAAACTTGTTTTTTACGGAATTTAAACCCTGAAGAAAATTTATGCGTAGTAGAGAGGATGTCGAGTCAGTTTAAAATCCCGTCGGTTGAGGAAATACTCGAAAGGAGAAGAAAGAAAAAGTCCAAGGGAAGAAAGTCGAAGTAGTCCATGAGCCTCCGCAGCCAAATGGGGATGCTCCATCCATTCTTCCACTGGAGGCTACCAATAAGGCGTCGGCTGGGGCATGGCATTCTTCTAAGAAGAAGAAGCAGCTGATTGACCCCGAAGAAGATTTAGAGAATGTAGTAATCAAGATCCCAAGGGGTGCGACTGTGATGTCGGATCCATCCAGCGTGTTCGGGTTTGCTGAGGGGTTATTGTAGGAGGAAGACGAATGTCGACTCTTAACATTGGGGCCACTAGAAGCGACAAAGAGAGCTATCGCTCGAAGCTATGAGGTAATCACTTCTTGAATATTTTCATGTCTCTTCGATGATGTTCACTAACATCTCATCTTTCTGTTGTAGACTCTAGAATGTGTCATCTTCCAACAGAAGTATATGGAGGCCAGTCTGAAGAAGTCGAGGGACATGGAGAAATCAAATGCAGCATTGTGAAAGGAACTGTTCGAAGCTAAAGTTGCTTTGGATGATTCCAATAAGAATGTGAGAGAGGCTGAGAGCGAAGCCAAGTCCGTGAAAGCCATATTGAAGACGAGGTCGACTAAATTGGAAGCCTATAAGGAGAGCGTTGAAGTGCTGGAGGGTCAGAAGGCTGAGCTGTTGGACAGATTAGATGGAGTGGCCATGGAAGCCATCGTAAAATATAAATTCGTCCTCATGAAAAAATACTTATCTGGAGAGCACCATACTTGTGACCCAAATAAGTGGATTAAGTTGGGTGAAAGGCTGGAAGCTGGTCTCTCGTTGTCGGTTGAGGACACTGAGGCTGAATTGGGGCATGAAGTCAGTTCAAATGAGGTTGTTGTAGGAGAAATTGATGGAGCCGATGTTGTCGAGTCGATCGAATAGGCTCTAGTGGTTGATGCTCCGATCGAGAAAGTTGTTGATGTTACTACTGAAGAGTCTAGACCAGAGCAGCCTATGGAGACTGATCTTATCATTCAACCGATTGATCCAGTCGCACCTGTCGAAGGCCAAGAAACTTGATGTATTTTTGTTCTTTTTGGCTTCTATCTTTTTGTAACATTTGATTGATGTATAAATAATTTTCTTCTTTTCAATGAAAATTTTAATTTTCTCCTGGATGAAGATGCATATTCTATCTGTCATCTGGATGGAGTCGGATTGTTAAAACAAAATGCGTTCAATTCAAAATCAAACTTAGCGGAATTATAAAAAATAACAAAAACCAAAAAAAAATTTGATATGCACGCCCCTTAGTCGTCGGAATGCGATTTGTCGAGTGATCCATAATTCACCAAATAAGATTGTTATATTTAGAATATCATGAGGTGAATGGCATTCCAACTGTTCTGGATATGTCGACCATCTTCTGTTTTCAGTTTGTAGGCTCCATGACCTACAACTTTTGTTATGATGTATGGACCTTTCCATGTAAGACTGAGTTTCCCATCCCTAACTTCCTTCATATTTTGAAAGACTTTCCGTAGGACCCAATCTCTCTCTTTAAACATTATAATCCTCACATTCTTGTTGATGTATCTGGACATCCTCTACCGGTGGGCAGCAAGTCGTATGGATGCACTCTCCATAAGTTCGTCAATGGTGTCGAGACTATTGGTCAAGAGTTGTCTATTGATACTCTCGTCAATCCACTGGTATCGAGGTGAAAGAACATTACAGTCGATTGGAATGACCGCTTCGGCACCAAAGGCCATGGAGTACAAGGTTTCACCAGTAGAAGATCTCACACTCGTTTGGTACGACCATAAGACTCCAGTGAGTTCGTCTGCCCACGCTCCTTTTACTTTCTCCAGTCTTTTCTTCATAGTGTTCATTATAGTTTTATTGGAAGACTCGGCTTGACCGTTGGCTTGTGGGTAGCGTGGGGTGGAGAAGCTTAATTTGATTCCTCAACTTTTGCAAAAATCTTGGAAGCGGTGACTGATGAATTGGGAACCATTATCAGTAGCGATCTCCCGGGGTATGCCGAAATGACAAATGATGTTCTTCCATATAAAGCTCTGTACTTCTTTATCCCTTATCCTCGTGAAGGCTTCTGCTTCGATCCTTTTAGAGTAATAATCTGTCAATGCGAGCATGTAAACTCGTTGTCCTGAGGCGACGAGAAGTTTCCCAACAATGTCCATTCCCCATTTCATGAATGGCCAAGTGGATAAAGTATGACTGAGTTTCTCTGGTGGGAAATGGGAGACTGAGGCGAACCTTTGACATTTCTCACTCTTACGAGCAAAATCAACAGCGTCGGCTCGCATTGTTGGCCAATAGTACCCGGCGGTGTGGGCTCGACATGCAAGACTTCTTCCTTCCGAGTGATTTCCACATTCCTTTTCGTGTAGTTCGGCTAACACATAATGTGCTTCTTCGGGAGTGAGGCACTTGAGGTAAGGTCCGGAAAATGATCTTTTTAAAAGTTGGTTGTCGTAAAAAGTGAACCGTGCAGCTTATCATTGGATATTTCGAGCGTGTACCTTATCTGTCGATATTGTGTCTTCTCTCAAGTACTTGATCAGTGGAGACATCCATGAGTCGACATCGTCGATGGAAGCAATGACTTCAGCTTCTTCTTTGGCAATGGTGGGCCATTGTAGATACACTATCGGGATGGCCTGAATGTTATCTCATTTTATGGTAGACCCAAGAGTGGCCAATACATCCGCGTGGGTGTTCTATGTTCTCGAAATTTGTGAGAT
Source organism: Zanthoxylum bungeanum (assembly GCA_019454045.1). Taxonomy (NCBI): domain Eukaryota; kingdom Viridiplantae; phylum Streptophyta; class Magnoliopsida; order Sapindales; family Rutaceae; genus Zanthoxylum; species Zanthoxylum bungeanum. The sequence continues at coordinate 14,995 of SKCR01044534.1, read as the reverse complement.
TGTAAAAGATTCTAGTGTCGACTGGATTTCTTTTACCTTCGATAAGTAGGCTGCCATTTGGGACCCGCGAGCTTGGTAAGATCCTTGGAGTTGGTTGATAACTAATTGAGAATCTGATGTCACTTGACCCTTTTCGCTCCTAATTTCTTAGCCAGCGTTAATCCGGCTATCAAGGCTTCGTACTCGGCCTCATTGTTGGTGGTTTTGAAGCCGTATTTAATTACTTGTTGTATGATGTCTCTTGTTGAAGTAGTGATCACAACACCTAATCTGGAACCACGTCCGTTGGATGATCCGTCGACTGCAGGTTTTCATGTATCAGTAGTCTGGATACAATTCACCTCTTTTTCGGTATTGGCTTGTAGGCTGGGACTGAAGTCTCCCACGAAATCTGCAAGAGCTTGAGATTTGATGGCAGTTCGCGGCTGATACATGATGTCATATTCTCCAAGTTCAACAGCTAATTTGGTCAGTCTACCAGAGAGTTCGGGCTTGTGAAGTATGCTCTTCAGTGGGTAGGTGGTATAAACAATGATTGGATGCCCCTGAAAATAAGGACGTAGCTTATGTGCCGCCGTTACTAGGGAAAAAACCAACTTTTCCATTTGAGTGTATCATGCCTCTGGATCGAGAAGAGCTTTACTTATGTAGTAGACTGGGAGTTGCTCCCCTGCTTTTTCTCTAATTAGTACAACGCTGACTGCTTGTCCCGAGACTCTCAGGTAGAGAAATAACCTTTCAGTGTCGACTGGCTTGGACATGAGAGGTGGTGTGGTCAAGTATTCTTTGAGTCTTTTAAAGGCTTCTTCACAGGCTGGGGTTCATTCAAAACTCTTTGCCTTCCTGAGGACGGAGAAAAATAAGAAACTCTTATTGGTAGACTTGGAGATGAACCTGTTTAGAGCGGCGATCCTTCCCGCAAGTCGCATGACATCTTTTGGGTTTGTTGGGGAAAGAATATCGATGATGGACTTTATCTGCTCCGGGTTGGCTTCTATACCGCGTCGAGTGACTAGGTATCCAAGAAAATTCCCAGAGGCTACTCCGAAGGCGCACTTGGTGGGGTTCAGCTTCATTCCGTACTTCCTCATCACGTCGAATGCCTCCTCCAAGTGTGCTAAGTGTTGTCTGGCTTGCAATGACTTTACCAACATGTCATCTATGTAGACTTCCATAGTTTTTCCAATTTGGTGGGATAACATTGTTGACAAGGCGTTGATAGGTGGCCCCATCATTCTTAAGTCCGAATGGCATTACCTTATAACAGTAGACTCCTCTATTTGTGACAAAAGCTATTTTTTCCTGGTCGTTTGGGTGCATGAGGATTTGGTTGTAGCCTGAATACGCATCCATGAAGCTCAGCAATTCATGCCCTGCTGTATCATCAACCATGGAATCGATATGGGGGAGTGGGAAAGAATCTTTCGGAAGAGCCTTGTTCAGGTCTGTGAAATCAATGTAGACTTGCTATTTTCCATTCTGACTACCATGACATTAGCGAGCCACTCTGGGTACTGGACCTCTCTGATGGCTCCATTCTCCAATAACTTTTGAACTTCCTCGTCGATGACTCGATTTCTTTCTAAAGCAAACTTCATCCTCTTTTGTTTGACAGATGGGTAGTCTGGATCTACATGTAGCTCATGGGTAATCATCTCTGGGTCTATTCCTGTCATATCTTCATGGGACCAAGCGAAACAGTCGTGTCATTCTTTGACGAAATTAGTCAGCTCGGTGTGTAGCGCATGATCGAGGTGGGCCCCTAATTGGGTTTTATGGTCTGAGTAGAGTGGATGGATTTGGACCTCATCGAGCTCTTCGACTTTGGGAGAGTCAAGGTCAATTCGACAAGATCCCTCCTATAATTGCTATGCTGACTGGGATTTTGCTTTCAGGGTCGTTTGGTAGCAACTTCTGGAAGTAAGTTGGTCTCATTTGATTTCTTGGACACCCCATTTGGTGGGGAACTTCAACACCTGGTGATAGGTAGACGAGACCGCCCTTATGTCGTGAATCCATGGTCGCCATATTATCATGTTGTAGGCTGAAGGGCAATCCAGGGCCAGAAATATGGTTATTTTGTTGACTTCGCCTGCGTATACTGGAAGAGAGATTTCCCCCAATGTGAATTTTTGTTCCCCGCTGAAGCAAATCAAGGCCTTCGACCAGCGATTTATTTTCTCCAATCCTCCTCCCATGTCAGTGAGGGCGGTTATAAAGGTGATGTTGGCTGATGACCCTGTGTCGACTAACACTCTATTGATCATGAAATTGGCCACTTGTGAGGAGATCACCAATGTGTCATGATGGGGATTCGTATGACTAGAATTTATGTCGTCATTGAATTCAATTGCCAAGTCGGTGTAGTTTCCCTCTATCATCACCGTAGAATGCGATGCGACAGTAGTTTCTATTTTGGTGTGTTGCTTTGCCGCGGAGTAGGAGATCCCACTGACTTCTTATCCCCCTTAAATGAAGTTAACGATGTTATATATTTGTGGGGGTGGCAGTGGTCCATATTTTTGCTCTCCTCTGTCGTCTCTCCTTGCTACGACTGCTTTCCTTTTCTCCCTAAGCAGGTCTTTCAAATTCCATTTGTTTAGAAACTCCAAAACTTCCAATCTTAGTGCTACACAATCGGTTGTCGTATGGCCGTAGTCGTGGTGGAATTTGCACCATCTGCTAGTGTCTTTCCTCACAGAGCCTTCTTTGGAGCGTGGAGGCCATTTTATTTCACTTCACATCTTCCTGAGGACTGAGACCAGTTCACCCGGTGATACAGTGAAGTTATAGTCTGGGAGTCTGGGGTACCATAAGGAGCATTCTCTCTACTGTTGAATGAGGATGGTCTGCGATTGGAACCCATGTCGAGAGGACGAATATCTCTTCTTCGATGAGCTCTTTGGTCGACTGACTGCTGGCATTTCCTACTGAATTCTTTCGATCGTTTGGATGGGTATGTCGTATTCTCCCATTATAGACTGGCAAAATTCTTTCTATCTTTATTCCTTTTATCTTCCTCCCATCTAATTTCAATTTGAGCCCTGGCTATTGCTTAATCCATGGTGTAGAAATGATTTTTGGTCAACTTCTTATAGAGCCCGCTGTCTGCCACCAACCCATTCCTAAAGGCTTCCACTGCTGTCGGCTGATGGAGGTCTTGGATAATGATTCTTTCCTTGTTGAAGTGTGCCACATAGTTTCTCAGAGATTCTCCCATCCGTTGTTGTATGGCGTTGAGGTCGTCTGTGGTCTTCTCGAGTTTGCAAAAGCTAGCAAAGTGTTTTACGAATTTGTCGGCCAATTCTTGGTAGGACCCAATCGACCGATATGGTAGATTGATAAACCATGTGAGGGCTGGACCAGCCAATGTCTTATAGAACCTTATACACATGCAGCCTCCCATTGATGCAGATCCAGGCCTGTGGACATCATCTTGTACTTATAGTGAATTATGTGGTCGTATGGGTCAGTTGATCCATCGTACAACTTTATATCGGGTGGATTGAATTTTCGTGCAAGTTTGACTGAATTGATGGCTCCTAGGAAAGGGGTGTCTGAGATTGTACATGCTCTGCTTTTCTTCAGAGGTAGTCTGATGCCTGGGAGGCTGGATAGAATTGCTTCCTTGAATTCCTGAATCTCTTTGCGCTAAGGGTGTTCGCGGTGCGATTCAGGTCGGTTTTTTCATTTTTCACTTCAAACCACGCGGTTTGGCAGTTTGAGAAATTAGAAACCGAAATCGCAAATTTGAAAAGGAAAATTGCGATGGTTCAGGTTAGCGGTTTGGGCGGTTCGGGTCAGCGATTTGGATTATAAATTTTTTTTTAGGAAATTTTGTGTGTATTCACATAATAATTGAAGAGAAAAAATAAATACTTCTCATTTATACATTGCATATTGTCATATGATAATTAAATATCTTAAATTTCATGGTTAAAGAAGAAGAAAAATATAAAATAATATCTAATTTAAACGTGGGTCGGCGGTTTAGGCGGTTCGAGCCGCGGTTTGAGTCAAAATTTACAGTTTTAGGCGATTCGGGTTGCGGTTGGGTCAAAACCACACACCGACCCGAAATTTACGATTCGGTTCCGATTGACCCGAAATTATTTTTAATTTTTTTCAAACCGCACGGTGCGGTTCGGGTTGGTGCGGTTCGGGTCGGGTTGCGGTTTGACCCGGAACTGTGATCACCCCTACCTTACGCATGGATGAAGTGGTACGCTGTACCTGATTGACTGGCATGATGTATTGATTCCTTTCCTGATTGGGTGGATGATTGTCTGACGGGGGATTACCGTCTGCTTCATTATTGAATGCCTCCATTAAGTTGGATCGAATAGTATGGTGGTTCCGGAGGTCTGGAGCTCCTCGTCTTTGAGAAGTAGAGGAAATCTGTTCCAACTGCTTCTGGAGGTCCGTGTTAGAGCTTCGTATGGCTGAGTTCTCCTCCTTCAACACTCGTACCCATTTTGGATATGGTGTTGGCTCACCGCTTGAAACCATGGGTTGTTATCTTTATAAAGGTCGTAGACTGAAAGGCGTTTGCTTGTTATAAATCGCTAAGGCCCCATGGTGGGCGCCAAATTGTAGACGCTGGTTTTCAGACGAGGTCCACAATCGAGATTTCTTAGAAATGGTGGGCACTATGGATCCTACAAAACAAAAGGTATAATGAGTGTTGGGAGTCTTCCCACCGATGTGGTGGGTGTCGTAGGCACTCTTACGCTCAATTCGGTAATGGAAATGAGTTGTTAATACAGAGCTTAGGGTTGTAATGCTTCCCTTCCCATTTTCTTCTGAATTATGGCTCATTTTATAAGCTATCAAATATAGGTCTCATTAATGTAATAAATGATAGACGTTTTGGGTGTTGTAACGGTTTAGTCACATAAATCACGTAGAATACGTTTCTTTTTCTTTTTTTTAGTTAGGCGGCTGGAAAATCAAGAGGTTGGCCTCTATTTGTGTAAGAGCCTGATAAGGTAATTGGGTCCTAGGCCCAAGTCTTGTTTGGGTACTATTTGGTGGAGAGATTTGGGTTATATCCGACATAGGGTCTGAAATGAAATGTCGGAAATGCCCTTGGCCCAAATTTGGCTCGTACAGTATACACATTCAAGCACCATATTCGAGACAAAGCAATGAGACATCAAAATAAACACATGTCATTAATCAAGCCAACTAAGGGCGATACAGTACACAACTTAAGCCCCTAGTATGCTGCTCGGCCTTCTAAGGTGCCAGGGTCATCCTCTAAAGATGTTTTAAAGACATTACACAAGTGACATTAGGAAACACACATGATGTTTGAGTTGTCACCCAAAAAAAAATAATAAAGAAAATACAAAGTGCACAATAGCACCACAAACAAGCGGTCATGGGCAAGACATTGCTCCTGGACAAGCTTGAAGTGTAGCTACGTTACACCATCTCTAACACGCTTAAAAATGGTTCTTTTACTCCCAAGTATAAGAGTGTCGAAGTAATAAAATAACCCAGTAAGATCGGGGTCAATCCACAAGGAATAAATTTAGTAAAATAAAATAATAATTTGCGTGAAAAATAAAAATATTGAATTGTTAAGAAATTGAAAATTTTAATTTAAACTGCAATAATAAAATAAAATGTTGAGGCTAGAGGATCCACTTTTAATATTTCAAATTTAGAAATCTCACTTTTTATAATAAATAAATTGTCATTATTACCCAATTTATTTATTTCAGGAATTAATTATGTCACAACAAATAAAACCAGCCATATGGGCGGTAAACTTTGTCTATAACAAGTCAAGTTAAGTACTCAATTATGCCAAATAAATAAAACCAACCATATAGGCGGTAAAAAAATTTATCAATAATTAATCCAGATTTAAATTAAGTATTAATCATTAGATTATAATTTATATATTATAATATAAGTGAGATTATTCTATATTTTCATTTTAAAAGCTTCACCCTTTTCCCCAGCAAAAGAAATTAGCTACTCATAATTTGAATAAAAACACACATAATTTTATTACTGAAAGAAAAAGAAAATACAAAAAAGCTTTAAAGAAAATAAAACACATAAGAGCTTGATCCCTTCACAAAATTTCAGAGAGAATCGTGTGAAGGAAAATGAGGAAAATGAGGTGCAGAACAACTCTATTTATAATTGAATTTGGAAATTACTTCCACTAATTTCTCCACCAAACACTCTACCAAATATGCCACCAAACACTCCACCAAACATTGGTGGAGAAATTGACACGTGTTTTTTTTTCTTTTTTTTAAAGATTTGATATTTAACATATTTTGGATTCTTTATCAATTTCGGTATTGAAAACTTCAGAATTAGAAACTCTTGTGAATAGTAAAGTTGTAGATCTTTGAGTCTTCTTTCATTTGGAACTGAAATCACTTCAATCTGATATCAGAGTAAATATTTATGGCTGAAATATGAACATTGTACATGGTTAGAATTTCCGAAGTTGTATATTGTTAGAACGCCCTATTAAATTTCTGACCTCCAAAATCCAATTATCAAGTCCATTTTTCTAGATATGCATCTAAAGTATTATTTCACCTACATAAAATATAAAAATCACAATAAACATAAATATAATTATTATTTAACAAATGTGCTTAATTGAGGGGATTAATGAAACTATAAATGTAAAATGATTAATTTTTCTTTTAATAAATGTGCACTTTTTAGTGTTCATCAATCCCCCACATAATTTGTCGATGTCCTCGTCGATAGGTCTGATCTGCTCTTCATCTTCAGTGCAGAGTGGATGTAGGTCTTTGGCGCTAAAGGCCTTGAAAGTCTTCAATCTTCTCTATAAACTGCTGCAGGTCTTCGACTCCATCTCTTTAGCGCTGAAGGGCTTGAAAGTCTTAAATCTTCTGCTTAAACTGCTACAGGTATTTGGCTATATCCCAACTAGTCTCTTAATCTCCAAGGTCTCTCCACTTTACTAGGAACTCCGTTTCGCGTCGCGGGTCCCCAGTCACCTCTCTTACTGCTAAAATCTCTTCCACTTCCCTCATGACTCTCTTCATTGATGGCTCTTCGATCTCCTCCCTTTGTTGGTTGGTTACGTATTGAATCGATGCTATTTGCGTGAAAGACCGGGTGCATCTTCATCCATGCTATAGTCTTGAGTTTGTAGGAAGTCTTTCCCACCTTATTAATAATAGAAACATGTCTTTCATACCTCCTCACCAATCTTTTGTCTTTGTTCCCTCTTAAAATTATTTATTCTGAATTTAGCTTGATTAACACCAATTCTCCGGGTTGGAACTCTAGAGGTCTTCTATTCTAGTCCGCCCACTTTTTCATCCTCGCAAAAGCTTTATCTAAGTATGCTAAAGAAATCTTTGCATTGGTCATCCATTCATTCGTGGAGTTGAAAGCTCGTGGGCTCTTTCAAGTATATCATGCCACTATGTGTGGAATTATAGGTTGTTGTCCCATCACAATCTCAAAAGGGGTCTTACAGGTGGTAGAGCACTTCTGAGAGTTGAAACAAAATTAGGCAACATCAAGTAACCGTGTCTGATTTCTCTAGTTGGCACTAACAAAGTGGCGTAAGTACTCTTCCAGCATCCCATTGAATCTCTCTGTCTGTCCATCTGTTTGAGGGTGATAACTTTATTGACATGTTCAGATGGGAACCAAGTAGATTGAAGAGTTCAGACAAGAAGGTCCATGCAAATCTCTGGTCCCGGTCACTCATAATTTGTAAGGGTACCCCCAATACTTCACCACATGATTGAAGAATAATCTCGTAGTTTCCTCCGCCTTGCAGTACTTAGGTGCTGGTATAAACGTTGCATACTTGGAGAATCTATCAACAATCACCAAAATTTTGGTTAAGTCACTAATTTTTGGAATGTTGGTTATGAAGTTAATAGATACACTCTCCCATGGCCTTTTCGGGACACTCAATGGTTCCAACAGCCTTGGGGTATTTAACTTTTCTATTCTGTCACGCTGGCAGATGAGGCAAGTCTTAGTATACTCCATTACATCATCACACATTTGTGGCAAGTAGTATACATGTTTTAGCAGTCATCTGTCATCCTGGGTGACCGGCCCATAACGTATCATAACATTCCTTCATAAGTGTTCTTTGTAGATTCTCTGCCTTGGGAACATACAAGTGATTCCCTTTTGTCCACAAAAGCCCATCCTCAAACCAGAATCGACAAGTCTTGCATTCTCTTACCAACTTTAGAAGTGCTTTAGACACGAGATCAAGTTGATTCAGATGAGTTCCCTAATGGTGTTAAAGAACATATTGGCTAATGCCATCAAGTAATTAAGCTCAGAATTTCGACTCAGATAAAGGAAACGCTTTCTTTCACGCAGCGGAAGCGGTTTAGGCACCGGGATCGACCTAGAAAAATTTTTATGCCCTCTCTCATTGGTTGCCGAATCTGACCAGCCACTGATCTGATGTTTTACTTATGTTTTTAACAAGATTTCAACCCCGGAACAACCCCCTAACAACAGCTCAGATTTGATCTGTTTTGCACCCAAAAAGCACGTACAACTCACCCATATCAGTCCATAATTTATGTGTGATGTAGTAGTATTTCAGGTTTGATTTATCTCATAAAAACAACCCCACAACACCCTTGAAATATCCCTTTATATTCCCCAATTTTTCTGGGAAAAAAAAACTCTGAATGGTTTTCGGTGTTATGGCTCGTTACCAACAAAATGAAGTGTGGGCTTCACTCACAAAATAAAATCTCTAAACTCTTTAGAGATTGAAATAAACTTTTTTCACTCCAAAATTTTTATTTTCTATTTTGTTCTTATTTTTTTTCTTTCAACACTTGAGAGAAAACAACAACAAAGGTGGCTAGGTTTATTCAAGAATGAATTAGGGTAAAAATATAACATCCTTATCCTTTTATACTTATGGTTTAATGTTATCAAAAATTAAACAAAACCCTAAGCATATTTATCTCATAAATTCGGCCACCTCATTTTTCTCCACCTAATTTTTATAACAACCAACTTATTAATTGTCATCATAATGACAATTAATGTAATGTTGAAAATGTGCACATACCATTAATGTAATGTTGAATTTTTTTTCAAATCATATTTAAAAAATTCTTCATTACCATAAATGATATATTAAATAATTTATTATATATATACATTAAATTAAATGATTATCTTAAAGTCATTTATTTAATGAAAACCTTATATTAAATATAATATAAAGTTAGATGTGTGACAAAATATATTAATAATCACATAGATAAGATCTTGGAACGATACAATTTTGGTAACTGTAAGATAGCAAATATACCGTTCAGACATGAGATTCGTCTTTCAAAGAAGATGAGTCCACAAACAGAAGATGAGAAGGTTAGAATGTATAACCAACCTTATGCTTCATGTTTGGGTAGCATAATGTATGTGATGTTATATACTAGGCCTGATATCAGTTTCGCTGTTAGCGTAACCAGCAGATATCAGTCCAATCCAGGAAATGACCATTGGATGGTCATTAAACATATCCTGAAGTATCTTAAAGGTATTAAGGATAAGTTGATTATTTATGGAGGAAGTGAACTGCAAGTTAACGGGTATACGGATTCCGACTTCCAATCGAATCCCGATGATAGAAAGTCTACATCTGAATTTGTCTTTACCCTTAACGGAGGTGCAGTTTGCTGGAAGAGTTCCAAACATGGGTCAACAGCAGATTCCACCACAGAGGAGGAATACATTGCAGCTTCTGAAGCTGCAAAAGAAGCTGTATGGATTAGGAACTTTATCACAGAATTGGGAGTGGTCCCAAGTATCGAGAATGCGATTCTGTTATACTGTGATAATACTGGAGCCATTGCGCAAGCAAAGGAACCGAGGGCGCATCAGAAGTCGAAGCATATGGAACGCAAATACCATATCATTCGAGAGATTGTGTCGCGAGGGGATATTGTCGTGTGCAAGGTACCGAGTGAAGATAATGTAGCAGACCCGCTTACGAATGCCATACCTCCGAAGTTATTTGATAAACATGTGGAGTCGATGGGTATTAGATACAATCGATATTGGTACTAGAGCAAGTGAGAGATTTTGTTGGGGTTGGTGCTCAGAGCGCCAATTCCTCGTTGTATTTCCTTGTAAATACTATTGCAAACGTTTTATTATGAATAAAATGAGCAGTTTCTAAAATATAATATATCTTCTTATATGGTAAAGATGTAATAGACCTTAGGATGATTAGTCATGATACAGTTGCAAAAGCGTCGCAACTGGCATTGAATTGAATCATGACGTTGTCATTCTCTATCATTGGAGGATATTTTGGTAATTACAAATATGTAATAATAGGTGTATTTGTCTTGATTTAATTGGATTAAATCAAAGTAGTAGACAATGAACTAATCAATATGTTAAACTCTGAATAGATTTAATTGGATTAAATCAAAATGGTAGACAAATGTGATTAATCACACCTAATTATACATATTTGGAAAAAATTGGATTAAGCCCACATAAAAATTGATTAGAACTTTTATTAATTAAAAATTGCATAAGTTCTGCTATAAAAGGTAAACTTGAGCAAGGTTTTAATTAAGCTCATGAAAGCTAAAACAAGTAAGAATTAGAGATATTAGCATAAGTAAAAGATGTGTTTAGAGAAGCTTTGGAAATTCTCTACAACATTTCAACAAGGAGAAGAAGATTGGATCTTGGAACCAAGCTTGCTACCTTTAGGAATTCTCTACAACAACAAGTAGAAGAAAATTGGATATTGGAATCAAGCTTGCTAGGTAAGTTTGATCTTCTCCAAAACTATGTTTTCATTAGTGAGACATATAGTGATGAATTATGTATTGGTTACATAATAACATAGCTTGATGTTGAAATTAGGCTAATTAATTGTGTAGGTATGCTCTGGAAGTATAAACACAATATACTTGTAATTGAGTCAAAATGTTCATGTTGGACATGGAACATAAAATTAGAATTTTTGGAATTCTAGATGATAGCTTGGAGCTATGGCTACCATTATATAATCAATTGACCACTTTTGAGTGACCTACAATTGTTCATGAATCACTTTATTTTGAGATTTTATTTTGGTTTATGTTTTGATTCAAAGAAATGCATATATGTATTTAGAATACATGTATGTTTGTTATATAACATGTGTGATGTTGGTTTTGATATTAAAATTGGACTTTTAGGTGTATTGAAGTGTTTGGAAAAAATTGGAAGTGTTTAGAATTGAATTAAAGGCAAAAATACTTTTTGCCAATATTTTACACAGGGCAGCGTCGCGACATTGATATCCAGCGTTGCGACGCTCACCCTTGCACGTCGCGCGATGAGCATTCGCATATTGAGCGTTGCGACTCCCAAGCCCGAGCGTCGTGACACGCTGACATGTACTGCAAATGAGCGTTGAAATTTCATTTTCTCCGTTTTTGGAGCTTCCGGACTCTGATTTGATCCCTATTTTTTCCTACGGACTCGTAACGGAATATAGTATTCTATAAAATAATGTAAAAATACACGTATTCTTGATATCTATGGGTTAGATACACTTCCGCTGCACGGGAGCACCAATCCAATTCTAGGGATCCCACATCCGTCCCAACAAATTCTCCATTGATGACAGTTAGGGGTGAGCACCGGTTCCGGGTACCCGGAACCGGTTGGAACCGGACCGGAAATCCGGGTTTGGAACCGGAACCGGTTGTAACCGGTCCGGTTCTGGTTCCAAATAGATGGAACCGATTTTTAACCGGTCCGGTTCCGGTTCCAGAACAATAGGAATCGGAACAGGACCATAGAACCGGAACCGGAACCGAATATAGAACCGAATTCGATACCCGTATTGATAATAAGGTAGCAGGCATTTGCAGCAGCCGTGGTATGCATAAGAATCATGAGCTGCAACTTTATCCCCATTGTAAGCACCCTATTAAGTGACCGGAAACTATGGATTTATAAAAAATTAAAAAAAAAATTAAAAAAAATTAACCCTACACTGATCTGCGCTTACTGTTATGTGTGCTCCCGCGTTTGTGTTTTCAATTTAAGATAAGGCTTGTTTGAGAAGAATTATTGGTTGCTATATTGGCCGGCATGTGCTATTCTTTTGTGGAATTGTGGGTAGTTTCAATTTTTAAAGTTGATAATGTTATATAAATAGGGTAATTTGGAACTGGACAGGAATCGGACCGGAACTGAATAATATGATACTCTATTTAATTGGGTAGGTTCCGGTTTCACTTAGTTAGGAACCGATTTTTTCCGGGTAGGTTCCGGTTCCATGCGGAACCGGAACCGAAACCGGTTTTGCTCACCGACAGTGGTGCCATCAACAAACTGAGCTGGACGGGATCTGTTACATCGATTAGATCTTCAAGATCATTTCCTCGAATTGATGACAACAATTGAGATTTTCAGATAGTGTAGTTAGAACGATCCAATTTGATTGGAGTAGAGAAGGTAAAAGATGAGATTGAAACTGGAGTATTGCTTGAAGACGCCATTGTTAACTAGATCTGGAATCTACGTGCTTTATAACCTGATACCAAGTTAAGCTTGTAACTAAACTTATAAATGTTGTTTGGCTATTGAGAAAGTAGAGAGAAAATGAATGGAAAGTTTGTTGTTTAAGAAAAATGAATATTCATTGTGTATTTCTATAACCATACAATTGAAAACATCCCTGCACCAAAATATTAACTCTCTCTTAAAAGCTTCTATTAACAAGCAACAACCTTTCACAATATTGCTGACTTGGCAGCCAAATTACAAACATAATTACAAATGAGTCCCTGGACTTCTTTGAATCTTACCACATTCTTTGACAAAATTGGCTTTTTCAATCATTATTTTACTTTTCAAATAGTCGATTCAAATGATTTATTTTCTTTGAAAGAACGCCAACATCAAGTCTAAATTTAAGAGATTTTTATGTAATTTTCTTTTTCATTTACCTCTTAAATATACATTCACTTAACTAGATATTTTAATAATGAATAAAGTTATTGAAAGATAGAATAAATTAATATATGTTCTCTTTTTAAGTATTTTTATCTTTCATTATAGTATAATTTATATTCAATATTTCTTGTCACTTATCCCCTCGCAACTAAAGTTTTCAGCTTCCACTCCAAAATAAATATGTGGCCTATTTAAAAGTCCAATTATCTAAATACTATTTCAACTTAAATTTTTAATTTAAAATTATGACACATTTTAAATCATTGGTTTCATAAGTGAATGATATGACAATTTTATTTAATAGTTCTACCTTTATTTGAGTTGTCTCATCAAAAAATTAATTTAAGAAGTTAGGATAAAGATAATGAAATTAAAAAAAAAAAATTAGGATTTTTTTAAAGTAATCACATTTCATGATCATCCAATAAATATATATCATAAATTAATTAATAAATTTATATTTCTATTATTATTGATTAATTCTAAATTTAATATATACTTAACTCCAGAATCAGACGTTTCATGTGATTAATTTAACAGTATTAATACGAGTACTATCATCTTGCAGCCGTGTGATGTTTAAACAAATAATGATTCGATCTTTATGAAGTATATGGACAATATGGATTATGATTCCACTTTCCAAGATGCGATATCAATTCATTGACACGTAAGGTTTATTGATTTTTAATGCCTAAAAAGAGGCTCAAGTAGCTATCTGATTGAAATTTTCCCACTGTCATGTCTAGCCCATCGCCATGTCAGTATAGCTTGGAAAAAAAATCACTCATCTTGAACAATAATTTTATGGGATATTTTTCTATAATATTTTAATAATATTTTTATTTTAAATAATTATATATTTTAATCTGTCTCTAAAATATATAATTAATTGAAACAAAAATATCATTAAAAAATATCACCTCAGAAATATCCTTCTTTAATCTACTCGTTATTTTATTTTATTTACATTTCTTGATCAACTCATTCTTATTTTAATATAAATTGAGAGTGCCATTCATAACTCATCCCATATTTCCATTATCGTCCAGGGGAAAAAAATAATAATTGAAGTCAATATAATCAAAATTCGTTTACCCTCCTTGTGGATAAGAAATAAAGTATATTTGATTTATCATTTGTTAAGGTCAAGATTGGTGTTCTAACTTTTTTTTTATTAAACCAAATAAAAATATTTTCCTACAAAATAAACTCTCCTAATCTCATTATATTTTATCTTGAATCATTGTCTCTTTTTATAATTCTCTTCATATCAATTTATATCTGTTTTCATTTTTTTACTGTGGAAAAAAAATCGTCTTGATATTTCAGAGTAAAAAAGATTAGAACAGAGATTGAGGAAACAATAATTAATGAAAGGGCAAAAAAAAAAAAAAAGAAGGTTGTAATATAGCTAGTTTCTATTAATTAATGAAAGTCCATGAGACCTTATGAAACAATAATTAATTTTGTTTATTATAAGCATCATAATGAACAAGAGATTGAGGAATTTTACGTAACAAACGAGGTTTAATTTAACATTTAAAGCATTGAAAATTCCAAGCAAACCCAGAAATTAAGCACCACAAATGCAGCTTTGGTTTTTTGCAAAAATATAGAAGCGCTTTTTTTTCCTATGTACATATAACAAGTAAAAGCAGCGCTATTTTTAGCTTACAGGAACTGATGAACTATGAGCTCCCTCAAGAGGACTCAAGTCTCAACTGCAGATTTATTATTAGCAGGGATGGAGTTTGATCGCTTCATGATCCAAGGCGCCGATGACCCTCCACCGGCGGCTGTCCGATGAAACCTGCACCGGAACGAGCCCTGGTGCGTCGTCGGCGAACAAAGGCACTGCCCTTTTGGGGAACCGGCGGCACCTTGGTCAGTACTCTTGCCACCTTTCGGGGAGGTGGTAGTGGTAACTTTGATGCTACCATGAGAAGCCATTTTAATTTGCTAGATGATTAATTATTGGTCTTGGAAAGAAAAATAAGTTGTGTATCAAGCT